>PVJS01005466.1:0-64033 GCA_004027185.1 Glis glis
TTGTGTGTGTGTGTGTGTGTTATGGTATTAGGAATTGAACCCAGGGGAATTCTACCTCTAAGCTACACTCCCAGCCCTATTTTATTTTTTATTCTGAAACAGGGTATCACTAAGATGTTGAGGTTCTCTGGATCTCGTTAAGTTGCTGAGGCTGGCCTCAATCCTGTGATCCTCCTATCTGATTCTCCCAAGGACTGGGAATACAGGTATGCACTACCATGCTTGGCTTCTATCCTGGATATCTGTGTGGAAATCTTACAAAAATGTATCTAAGTATACCTTTACAATTTGCATTCTTTTCAGCATGTATGCTATATTTCAATATACATTAAAGTCAAAATAACAACTACATAAAATTGTAGAAAAAATAATGGTCGTATCTCTTAATGTGTGAGATTGCCAAAACATTGCTCTGCCTTCCTTGGTGAAGTTTGTATATCAACAATCAACTCTGCATTAGTCTTTTGAGGAAGATTACAAAGTAGATAATCATTATGATGTGCAAGATTGGATTGTCAGTAACAAATTAAAAATCAAGTTTATTTTTAGTATTTAGGCCATCTAAATTCACTAGCTGACTTCAAGGAAGAGAAAAATTGGGTTTATGAAGAGTCTCAGCAGGAAGTGTTTGTATTAGATATTTAGCTCTGTAGGATACTGTGAGTTTGAAAACAGGCAGATCCAATTAATGGATTCTGCACTGTAGGAACTGAAGCATATTAGGGGTTGGGCAGTTTTATGTGTGAATGTGAGAACATATTCATAAGAAATGCTATAGTTTTACCTCATATAACTTGAAATTTTTTCTATAAGCTAGGGATTTGTGATAAAAATAGAGATATAGCCAGCATGGTGGTGCATGCCTGTAATCCCAGTACTTGGCAGGCTGAAACAGGAGGATCACAGTTGTGAAACCAGCCTCAGCAACTTAGTGAGACTCTCAGAAACTTATCAAAACCCTGTTTCAAAATAAAAAAAGAAAAAGAAATATGTTGGCTCTGAATTTGTGGAATTCTCTAATAAAATTCCTTGAAATCATTATTTAAGGAAATAATAGTGGTTTGTTCCTATCTGATTTTGAAGGATGAGTAAAAGCATATTGGCTTATATCAGGCAAGGGAATAGAACATGTTCTTTTCCCAAGTACTTTCTCTATCCTAATGCTTTGGACCATTTGTGCAATTGAGGAACTTGCACTTATATGCGTGTCAAATTAACAAAGACTACCGCATGGGACCAGCTGCATTTTGAGAAACCTTCCATCCCTTCATCTGACTTTTCTAAATAATCCATTGTGTTTGAAAAGACCCATTCATAATGTCAGACTATAGATTACCTCAGAAGTGTGCATTTTCAAAAGGAAATATAATCTGCTCATAAACCCCACAGTTAAAATTTAACCAATGTTCTCTTAGGAGATTTGTGGAATTTGGACTGGAAACCTTATTTCTAGAAACTTATTCTGATACTTTTGACTTTTTTCTCTATATGGAGCATTTAAGAACAATGGTTTTTGCATTGGTATTTGTAGGTCTCTGGAGAATCAGAGCAAATTCCAAAAAGATTGCATAAGCGAGAGCTGTGGAAACTTCAAGAACTGCGTGGTGGCACTGCGATCCATTACTAGAACCCACCACTACATTTGCTATTTTTTTCCTTTGACTAACATGTGTCCAACTATTTTTGTTTTGCATATTGTTGTGACTGAAACATAGCATTTTCTCATTTTGGTATTACCTATTTCTAACTTTTCCAAGTTGTTTTCTGACTGTAACCACAGTCAGGAAGCCAAGGTGTGTGTGTGTGTGTGTGTGTGTGTGTGTGTGTGTGTGTGTGTGTCTTTGTGTGTATACATGCATGTATGTATGCATGCTTATACTTCCTCTAAATTTTGATTTGTAAATGGGTTGAGTATAAACATGAGGATGTAAGCAGAAAAAAAATTAAGGAATAATTGGAAAAGTTGCTAGACGATGTGGTGTGCACAATTGAAGAGCCATTTTTCCAGAGGAGTCATCCTTAGTAAATATAGATGGTGAATATTTAACATTTCAGAGCTATGCAAAAGAATAAAACCTTTAATTAGTATTTCTGGATAAAACATCACATTCAGAAGAAAGTATTTCTAATGGAAATTCAGTATGCATTGGGATGGTCACTTTTTTCACTCTTGTATAATTCTACAGAAAGTAACCTGTATTTAAACTGCGAATAATAAAATAAAAATGAAGACTAGGCATTTAAATAAAAACAACTAAAATATGAAGTAATTTCTACAGGGTAGTTTCTGAAGTTGAATTTAAGGATCAGATTTCTAAAACATTTGCTCTGATGAGAGATGCTAGTGTCTCCAGTGGAGAGCTGTTTAAATTTTACTCCCCAGAACCACAAGAGCTTTCTGTAGGAGACATAATAGGGGTTAGTGATTAAACAAAAGAAGAAAAATGCAGTTGCTGGATGATCTTTTTTCCTTGCTTTTTAAAAGGCAATTGTATAGCTCTCAGGATTTCTCTATGTTCATCTGAAACAGATATCCTTTCTCAAAATAATATACTGATATTAAATAGACTCTTTATTTGTTTGATTTCAGAATCCAAGGTAGTAAGTTCTTTTACCTAAAAAATCCCTACCTCCTCCAAAAAAGTTGTTTTAAAAACTGTCAGTTAATTATGTCTCACGTTTTTATGTAATCCACAATGGGGTTGTGAACCAATTAAAAGTTTAAAGAGCTATTGAATCTGCAATACCCAAAACACCTCACATTAAACCTGCAAAAACTGTTTTCATAGAGGGGAAATAATTGGAAAAATATTCCATATGCTACTGCATGGTTTTGTTTTAATGTATAGAATTCAATAAACTTTTTGAAAGTTTTTTGTTGTTAGAAAGTTTTAAAATACTTTCTATTTGGAAGTGGGAGGGCTTTGTTTGCCAGGTTAATATTTAGAGCTCTCACAGGTCTGATAGAAAGAGGCATTAGATCTGGTTATGAGCAGGATATGTGAAGAGCTATGATGAAATCAGAGAGGGGCTTTCTGGGACAGCAATGATTTATACAGAATGTTAGAGGCGATTATACAGTCTGTTGGCAACAATTGATTTTTCAATGGAAAACTCAGAAAATTTTAAGGAGGAGGTATGACAGATGATGAGCTGACTGATTTCAAAAAATAAATCCTACTGGATAACCCTGGCAGAGGAATTTTTATTTTAATAAAGATAAAATTATAAAGGAAAGAAATATGGGTTATGAAAGAAAGAAACAGTCAAATTTTAACAATGCTTAACCTCTCTGAAGGTTTCAACAAACCAAATCTTACCTTATGGGCTCATCTTTACAATCCTACTTAAAACTACAATCAGTCTCACCATCTTCTCCTACTAACTTTTTTCTTTGTGCATTTCACCTTCTAGGACTCTCTATAGTACAGTATAACTATATTATTTGTTAGTTTGCAGTCTGCCCCCACTAGAACAGACAGGGATCTTTGTTCATTAGGTTCACCAATATATTTGATGCTTAGGATCACGTCCAGAACATAGTTGATCCTCAGTAAGTATTTGTTGATATTAAAGCAATTTTTGTATTTCTGTTGAAAGAAAGAAAAATAATAGGTGACCATTATTGAACCATGCCTGTGTGTCAGGGAACATATGTTTTCATCACTGTATAAGTTAGCTTCCCATTGCTATAATGGAATACCTGAGAAAATCAATGTATAAGGAGGGAAGGCTTAATTCGGCTCATGGTTTCAGTCCACGGCTGCTTGACTCCATTGCCTTTGGGCCTGTGGTGGGGCAGGACATCATGGCAGGGAGTGTGTGGTAGAGCACAGTTACTCCACTCAGGGTGGCTGGGAAGCAAAGAAAAGAAAGGAAGGGTTAGGGCCCCAATATCTCTTCAAGGGCATGTCCTCCATGGCCTAGCTTCATCCCACTACATCCTACTTTTTAAAAGTTCCACCTCCTTCCAATAGGACCACACAGCAGGGACCAAACTTTTAACACATGAGTCTTTGGAGGACATTTAAGATCTGAACTATAAACCACACATATGTTAAGTCCATTCTTTACTTGTGTTTCTCATTTAAACCTTACAAATAACCTCATGAATTAAAGATGGGGAGACTAAGGCTCAGTGAGATTAAGTCAAGATCAAATGGCCAGTGTGAGCTGAACTAGGATCAGCAACTCCAGAGCTTTTGCTTTTCACTTCAAAGTACTTCTTTAGGAGTCGTTTCATTTTTTCCATTGCTTGCATTTGAATACATACGTGTCAACTCTAATAGGACTTTGAGGACTTCCAAATCATAATGAACAATTCTCACAGCGATTGACAAATTTGTCTATGGAAAATTGGCATTCCATGGTAATTGAATTGTACCACTGGCTTTTGCTTGTTAGTTTTCAGAGGATGGAATTTTGGCACCTCTACTTGGTCAGCACACACAGCCAGAATGTTGTCACCAACTGTTTTGGCTTGGCTAGCACTGACTCTTCCCAAGACAGAGCTCCAGAGAGATGCAGGCACTGCCAGGGTCCCTTCCCCAGGGCGTGCTGCTGAGTCAGCTTATGTGAATGGCATCAAACTCCCTGCTCTAATAGGCTCAGAATAGACTTTTTCCATTTTTGCAGTCATGTTGACTAGGTAGTAAAAAAAGCTGAAACGTGAAGAGTCAGACTTGCGTGGGACCTAAGGAAAGCACTGAGTGCCAATAATTGCTCATTTTAGGTTATGGGCAGGGAGTAACTCATAGGACAAGCAAAAATTAGAGAAAAGAATTATCAGTTTCAGTCTTGATTCACATATCAAATGAAATTAGCTCTTGATTTTATCAATATTTCTATTGAAAATTGAGGGAGAGATTTGTTAATTATTTATTGATTTAGTCAATGTCAAGATCATAAGCCAAAGAATTAAGATATTGCAATTATAAAATGAAGAATCTAAGTAGGACTCTGAATCACCTGGTTATAGATCCTGATCCTAAATAACTTAAAAATATTTGCTTTCATTTCTGATGTACATGCAGCTTTTTATTCTATAATCCAATTTAATGGAAAATAGCATGTCTATTACGCTGATATGTTTAAAAAACTGCCTAATGCATAAGTATAAAACTATTACATCTAGGCTAAAAAGGCATGATTTGGTATCAAAAACTGTAGAATGATATAAGCATAGGAATACTTTGATCATTTTGAAAGAAAAGATACTTATACATTTATGATATAAATAATATGATAAATTAAACAAGCAGGAGACTATTGGCCCGAAACTATCTCTGTACTTGGAGTTTCTGTGTAACAAACTTAGGAGTTACAGCAAACCTAACTCAGAATGTAAACAAAATGAAACCTAATTTAGGAATATTTTTCTTATACAAGTATCTGGGTTTGGGTTAATCACAAATATCTACACTTCAGCCAATCACAGGCAGTCAACTGATCAGACCATGCCCATATAAGGCAAATGCTTTAACATACCATGCCCCAAAATGGTAAAGTTCCTACCATAGATGAAATCAGATGATTTCTTTACTTTGCTGCTCTGTCCTGCCCATCAAAACTTGCTGCCCTGTTGCTGGGTGGAGCTCTCGGAGCCACTTCTGATTTTGACTGCTGCCAACTCATATATCATTCTTCGCTCATGTAAACTCTGTTAAATTTAATTTGTCTAAAGTTTTTGTTTTAACAAACACAACTATTCTTCATAGATTTCTGGATAGACCATGCAGTTATTAAGAATGACTACTAACCCTTATCAAATGAACAGGGATATAAAAAATATTTAATAACATGGCTACTACTTAAGACAAAATTGGCTCTTGCCTATGGAACAAATGCATAATATTTATTTTGAAGAAAGGCAATAATTGGCAATATATTATATCTTAACTATTTCAGTATACAATATTTGATATTTAAATACATTTTAACTATGGGAGAATATTCACATTGACTATTTTCGGTAGTCTGTTTTACTGGGATATAGTACTAGCAGAAGAAGAATCATGTTTTACTTTTCACTTCTGGCTTTTACTTTCTATGGGGGTGTTTGTGTGCTCTGCAGAAAAAGAGACAAAATCTTGGATTGATTTTTAAATAATGTTTAAAGAATTTTCACTTATAATTTTTTACAGTGGAAAAAAACCTTAGAATTAGCCAGCTGGACTCTGTGTACATGATCCCAATTGTGTTGGCAACAGACAAAACCTCATAATCAGGAGCCAGTGGATTTACTTTCTTCTTTCCATCAGGCATGATCAGGGTGCTGACCTCGGCCACATCAATGTCACAGAGCTTCTTCACAGCCTGTTTGACCTGGTGCTCATTTGCCTTGACATCCACAATAAACACAAGTATGTTGTCTCATATCTAATTCATGACCCACTCAGTGGGCAGGGGGACTTGATGATGGCATAGTACTCAAGCTTGTTTCTCCTGGGGGCGCTCTTCCAAGGGCATTGGGCTGCCTCTGGAGCTGCAGTATCTAGGACCACAGGAAGGTAGGGACGTGTGGATCTTCTTTTTTGTGGCTGTGGAAACCTTTCAACACTGCCTTCTTAACCTTCAAAGCCTTTGCTTTGGCTTAGGCCTTAGGAGGGACAGGAGCTTCCTTCTTCCCTTTTGGTATCATCTTGGTGAGATCACTTATAATTATTGATAGTAAAAATAAGAGTTTTCAACAACAATATCAATCTTTTTTGGTAGAATTTCATTGGTGTAATATAATTATACATCATAGTAAGATTCAAAGTGATACATTCACATATGCACACATCTTTTGGTGTGTTTCCTTCCTAACCCCATCCCATTATCCCCCTCACTCACATGCTAGTGAGTTTGGTAGTGATAGCTTAATATTTGAATACAATATTATTTGGTTTGTTTCCTTTCTCAAGCCCCCTTTGAATAATAAATATTATAATATATGATATATATAATAATATATAATTATTCATGTGTAGACTTGCATTTTTGGGTAAGAAAGATGAATATTTCTAAATAGAGCATAGGAAATATCCAGGCAATTCGCCACTACTTATGGATTTTTCATATTAATGTGCTTTTATTGGCACGTTATAGTCTCACATCATAATGTAAATCATGTTGACAGTGGCATACATGCATTCAGCATTTGGTGCCCCTCCACTATTTATGGATTTTAAATAATTATCAGAACCTATGGTCTGGTGGCACACGCTTGTAATCCCAGTACTTGGGAGGCGGAGACCAGAGGATCCAGGTTCGCAGCCAGCCTCAGCTACTTAGTGAAGCCATCCGCAACTTAGTGAGACCTTGTTTCAAAATAAAGAATAAAAAATAGGGCTGGGGGTGTAGCTCAGAGGTAAAATGTCCCTGAGTTCAATCCCCAGTACCACAAAATAAATAAATAAATAAATAAATAAACTGCAAAGTTTGTGTAATTGCTCTCTTTATGAGTTTTTCTAGGATTTATTTTTCTTTCTTTTTTTTGGCATTGAGGATTGAAGCCAGGGGCATTCTATCTCCATGCTACACCCCCAGTCCTTTTTTTTAATTTTTATTTTGAAACAGGGTCTCTTTAGGTTGATGAGAATCTCACTATTTGCTGAGGCTGTCCTTGAACCTGCAATCCTCCTGTCTCAGCCTCCCAAGTACTGGGATTACAAGCGTACACCACCACACTTGACTTCTAGGATTTCTGATAGCTACATAGCTCTCAAACATAGCCAAAATTGTTCAAGAAAGTTTTTATATATTCTGAATACATGATCAGATGCCTGTAAAGTGATATCTAATCTGAAGCAAATTCACAACTTTAGTATATTAGTAGTGGGTTTAGGGTAGTAGGAATAGCAAGGGTTTGGATTAGACTTGAGTTTAATTTATTAAAGTACCTATTAGAAAAAATAGTATCCCATAAGTGCCCAGTAAATGTTAGACATGTTCAGTTCAATATCCCATCAGAGGGATAATTTTGCACACATCTGAGTGCCCAATGCTGATAGAAGATAATTTCTCTTAGAGTACAAACAAAAGTGGTAAAGGATTTTAGATAAAGTGAACCTCAGTAGATAGATACAAGAGCCACAACAACTCCTCTGTTCCTTAGGGCTGAAAAATAAACCAGCAAAACCTATTAGGTCTCAATATAGCATTCTACACATGTCATGAGCGTACATACATTGCATGCTATATGATGTGATTCATTGTTAAGAAATTAGGGTAACTAGAAGACTGAAAACTGTCAAGCAGTTAGGTGTAGGCTTTTGATGTATTTAGATTAACCTTCCTTTCCTCCTTCCTTAACTTCCCTGTCTCCCAGTACCCCACCAGCTTCATTGCCAAGGAATTTTAGTCTTTGGGTTGATTCAATGTCTGGATATTATGGTAGCCTGCAATTAGTTAAAATAGTAATTTGGAAATAAATATGATGAACATATTGCTTATAAAGCCTATTACACTCAAATCATAACCAGAAGGTATTTCAAAATCTGACCAATTTGGTGCATTGACTGTAAAAAATGAGTAAAATATATCTGAATCCTGGAACCACAACAGAAAGATTTATAGTGTCATTCTTCCTAAAAAAGAGATGCCAAGTGATATAAAACTGCAAAGAGGAGTTTCAGAGAAAGAATGAGATATGGAGGTTCTGGAAGAACAAGAATGCAGATACTCGCTTTGGCATTTTTCCATAAAACAATATAAAAAGAAGCCACAAAATCAAAGTGTGAATTTGAAGGAGACTTAGGTGTTGGAAACCACCCCCATGAGTTTGAGAAGAAAAGACCACAGATGATTTCTGATTACTTGAGAAAAGAAACACATTCTTATGAAACAGGGAAAAAAGAAAGAATTATAGGACAAGCCAAGGAATGAATAAAATATGAACTGCACCCTTTGACTTCCATTTCTTTCTTTAGTTATGACATTTGAACCAATAGGGACAGACTCTAAGTTCAGGCCCAAATAAGGTAACAAGCAAGCAGGGTATATATAAAATGTAATTATTCTTTGAGGTTTTGCTTATTATTATATTTTTGCTATTTTTATATACTCTATATACCTACATCTCTGAATGTAGATTAGCACACAAGAGAATCAAGAAATTCAATATTAAACGAGGTCCCAGTGATAACTAAATTAAAAGTTTTTGTTTCCTGGTGGAGAAAAGATGACTCACGAAGAGAATTGATTTGCTGAGGCGACCCAGCAGAAGCGACTGAGTGTGGGTGGGAGTCCTCTGTTGGTAAAATCACTCAATTCATGTTGCTTCCCCTGAGGTTCAATTTCTAGAAAACCCAACCATCTGGTATTCTATGCTTTCTTAGAAAAACATACTTCTCACTAAGAATCTCAAAGGAAATACCACAGAACTGTACATCTCTTAAAATTTTAGTCCCATTTATTGTTAATGGCTTCATTTTTAAAAAATTATTTTATTAGTGCATTACAATTATACATCATAGTGAGATTCAATATGATAAAACACATATATGCACACAGCTCTTGGCAGATTGACCTTATTTAAATTGTGGGTTTGCTTCCTATCATTTATCATGATTGGATTGACCATTATGGTTTTTAAGCAACTTTTATAATGCATTCTCTCACCCTCAACTACATTTTCCCCTTCTTAATCGTCATCACTGTGGTTTTCCTACTTAAGGTTTACTTAAGCTTTTTTATTTGTTCTTACTTTGAATGTTTATTTAATTCATTTTTTATTTTTTTTAAGATTAACAAAAGATTTGCCAGGCATGCCAGGCATGGTGGGGCACACCTATAATCTCAGTGTGTGTGTGTGTGTGTGTGTGTGTGTGTGTGTGTATGTGGTGTGCGAGTGCACATTTGTGAGTGTGTGTGCACATGTTGAGTTATTAGGTTAGAAGGGAGTATTAGATTTAGCATAAGCAAATAAGGTACCCTAAATTAACCCCATGTGCTGCTTATTCAATAGTGGGGGCCCTCGTTTGTTTTCTGGCTGTATGTATGTTTTGGAGCCAATCCAGTGGGCAGAGCTTAAAGTGAGTTGGCAGGTCTTCCTGCCTTTCTTTAGGTGAGTAGGTTCTTAGTTTTTCTTGGTTATCATAGACACAGTGTGTTGGAAAGTTGGGAGAAATTGCCTTATGAATGACTAGTTTGGTATTTAAAAAAGCATTTGGAAGTCTCTTGAAATGATACTTTGAGCAAGCTTGACACTTTTGTTAATTCTCCAATGATACTTTCAGAGAGGTCAGTGGAAGGAGGTGGGAGAGTGGCCAAAGAGGGCTCAGTGATCATAGTGCAAGTTTGGAAATTCCAACAAGGTAGCTAATAATGAGAAAACACAAAAGCACGTTGGAAATAGCTTTTCAAACCCATCTGTCACTAAAATAGTTTATACTAAAATTCTTCCAAATGTGGTGATATGAACAGTACGGATGATAAGGTAAATTTATTTAAATTGATATTTGATAGGGCTAAATTTTTTGACCTAAAATATTCACACAAGTACAATATCTAGTTGCTCGATATTGCTGGCTCAACATTGCCCTGTGTTAGATATTATTATGTATATTTGTGTGTACACATTCATCATCCATTCATGCCACACACATACACATATTTGTCTTTGTTTGTTGTTGCACTTTCATTTGAAAGGATATATTACTGGTAGTTAAGATCCATAAATACATCTAAAATATGACACTATAATAAAATGGGATAACATATAATATTCTCTTTATTTAGCATTTCCCCCACTGTCTGAAAAGTATGCTTAAATTTTTCTTTCAATGCCTTCCAGACAGTCTGACATTTTTGCTCAAAAAGATTAACAAGTTTCCTTAAAGCTACATGAAGATATCCTGGCAGTCGCTGTGGTTTCCAACCACTCAATTTTTTTTTTGTTGTTTAAGGCTATGTCCTAGTGACTCTTTAAAAGCTACAATCTGTCTCATTGCAACTTGCTTTGCAATAGCTGCCAGGTCATTTTGCTTTCATGTACACCATCCACATGGTCAAATACTTTTATGGACAATCGAGGCTGAACACTGCTGCAGCATTCCTTTACCTGGGCCCTTTGTCAACTATGTAGAGAATGGAACACCAAACACCAACATAAACCTGGGAGGCTTCACACTTGAGTTTTGAACCAGTGTGATAGTATGATCCAGGTCTAATTCAAAATCAATCAAAAGATAGTGTCTTAGCCGAGCGTAGTGGCATTTGCCTATCATCCCAGTACTTGGGAGGCTGAGACAAGAGGATCATAAGTTCAAGACCAGTATCAGCAACTTAACAAGACCCTCAGCAACTTAGCGAGATCCTGTTTCAAAATAAAAAATAAAAAGGACTGGAGATGTAGCTTGGGGGTAGAATGCCCCTGGGTTCAATAACTAGTACCAAAAAAAAAAAAAAGAAAGAAAGAAAGGGAAAGGAGACAAGTTTCCTCATGCAGTGTGTAAACAGACTGGAGAATGGAGAACCATTATGAGAAAGATACCATTTTGAATCTCCAAGCATCAGTTTGTGTGTGTGTGTGTGTGTGTGTTTGTGTGTACATACATATATACATATACATAGATACATGTGTATAGATACATCTACATATATATCTATAGATAGATACCCTAACCCTAATCACATCTATATATAGATACATTGATCTATGTAGATATCTATAGATACATAGGTAGATGTACCTATCTATCATCTATATGTCTATCAAGATACACATACAAACACATAAAATGAGAAATAGAGAGAGAGAGACAGAGAAGCTGAGAGAGAGATTTGTGTTTGGATGTTTTGGCACTACTCAGATATTTAAAAAAGATTGGTTTTTGAAATAATAAATGAACAATTTACCAGTACATAGAATTGGCAGAGTAGTAAGTAGTTATGGCATTTTATATTAATTCAGCTTAAAAATATAATGATTTAATTTGCTGAAATGATTTAGCTATGCCATCTTATAGTAAATTCCCAATACTACATTCCAATACTAAGTCAATACTAAGTAATGGTAGCACATCATTCCTAACATCATTTTCTTTTTCTTTTTTTTTTTTTGGTACTGAGGATTGAACCCTGGGGCATTCTAACTCCAAGCCACACCCCCAGCCCTATTTTATTTTTATTTTGAAACAGGGTCTCACTAGGTTGATGAGAGTCTCACTACTTGCTGAGGTTGTCTTCTAACCTGCAATCCTCCTGTCTCAGCCTCCCAAGTACTGGGATTACAAGCATGCACCACCATGCTCAGCTCAACATAATTCTTTAAAGTTCTGCCTTTAACCTCTTTAGCTACCCACAGCACCCTCTAATGCATGCTTAACACACATCCTCATTGTAAAAATTTATTGAAACAATAGTATTTATTGAAAAAAACAGAATCCAAGATGCTAAACAATTCCATGCCAGATTGTACAGCTGCTTAAGAAAAAATGGACAAGATGTTTTTTTACCTTATGTCAACAGTCTTAATGCTATGATTCCTTGTCAGGAATTCATCATCTTTAGTGAAGAGATAGGTTTCCAAATAAATAAATACAATATAATCTATGTCAGGTTCGAAGAGGCCTGAAGAGAGGTTTTGTATGAGGTAATTCCAACATTCTGTCTAATTTATATCAAAATGAAATCTTTTATCAGATTGGAGATTGAAGTATTATATTTGGGGAAAAATATGTATCCTCAATGTTTCTTTCTCTTTTTATTTGATTTCAATAATAATGAGATTCTAAGTTTCTGAGAATGATTTTATTTATAACAATACTTCAGAAAGAGCTGGGGATGAACTTCTGGGTCACTTTGTATGGATTGCACTTGAGGTGGGAAGTATGTGCGTATTTTGGCTCTTTGCTGATTTTCTTCTCAAGTGTCTTTTGAAAAGGGACAAATGCACATATATTTTCAGAGAATAGGCAGTCTTGGAAATTAGATCATCTTGGAGATAGAATAACAAACAAAAAAGGATGAACCATCCTCAAGGGGATTCTGGAAGGCTCCTTGAGTAAAGTAATTTTTCAGTATCCCAGTAACATTACCAGGAATTCCACCATCAGAAGATAAATCTAGTATTAAGTATCCTTAAGGAACTAAAACATCTCCAGTATGGGAGTATGTCACTAAATTTTCAGCGGGGTATAGTACAACAGTCCTTTTTTTCATGGAGTGAATATTCCCTTACCCAAATGGTAGAGTATGAAACACAACACCTGCTTCCCAGCCAGAGGGTGGGGAATCCCCCTCTGCAGACTCCTTGCTGTCCCCTCCCCATAGGACTTGTGAATATCTAGCTTGGCCACAGAGCCCAAAAGTAAGAGTCTCTCTCCTTCTGAGAGTGCAGTTACTAAGTACTAGATAAAGCTACAATGTTCCAGATCCATTTTTTCTTTTCATAGACAGAGCCTCACCAAAAATAAGTGATATTAATGAAAATCAGAGGAGTGACAGAGAGATTCCTAATGACATCATTCAAAATTCTGGGTCCTATTGTGCACAAAGTTCACATAACCACTCATATTTACCAATTAAAAATGCAAAAATATGTTTTCTTTTTGCTTAAACTAGTTGATCAGGGCATCTTCCACTTGAAAAGAGTATTTACTAATACAGACATGATCCCAAATAGGTAGCTTAATGATGGCTCACATCCAAAGAGTATTAATGATGGAAAGATAAGAAGAGTCAAAGGGCAGGTTATTTTGGAGAATACATTATTTTCAGAGATGATATTTCTGGGTGATTCTTGAATTGGGAATCTTAAGGAAACTAAAATAGAATCTGGGGACATTCATTGGATTTGGGTACCAAAAGGTAGAGAAGTGCAAAAGGAGTGAGAGTGTGAAAATCAAACTTTGCTATTACCTAAACGATGCTAGTAAAAGACCCAGAGAAATCCTATGTGTTTTTCTTTCGCTGCATTTCTTATGCTTATCAAATATAAACAATCAGCCCTCATAACTTTTGAATTTAGGCTTCCATACTTTGGATTTTGATAATAAAAAAAATCATAAATGAAAAGAGCCTGGACTGTAACACTGTACTCCAGATTTTGTTGTTGTTTTTGTTTTAACTTCTCTTTAAGAAGTAAACAATTGAGCAAATTTTAGTGGCTTTCCTGTTTAATAAAATAGAACCTTTAGAATTGCAGTCAAGTAGTTTTCTCCCATCCGAAGACATATTTAACTGACCCTTCAGCAGAAGGTATTGTGTGTGTGTGTGTGTGTGTGTGTGTGTGTGTGTGTGTGTGTGGTTTTTTTTTGCAGTACCACAGATTGACCCCAAGGGCATTCTACCTGTGGGCTACACTCCCAGCCCTATATTTTATTCTTTATTTTGAAACAGGGTCAATCTTACTACGTTGCTGAGGACCTCACTAAGTAGCTGAGGCTGGCCCCGAACCCAGATCCTCCTGTCTCAGCCTCCCAAGTCCTGGGATTACAAGTGTGTGCAACCACGCTGGGCTATTGTGTGTATTTTCTGCATAGCTCAAATATAACCTAATTTGAGCAATGAGATAGTTTAATGTTACACTAATATAAATTGTCACCTTTATCATAAAACAAATATTCTGAAGTCAATTTTAAATCAGTGCTGTCTGCTAAAGAAAAAACTCAGTTTCTTTCCCTCAAAATAACTTGGTAAAAATCATAAAGGTTAAGTTTTTTTCTATCATTATAATAAATTCCAGTAAGATGTGTGCATGTATGGTGTCTCTAATTGGCTAGAAGTTGAGAGAACACATTACTTCTTAAATTGCTGATAAAGGGGAAGACTGGAGCAAGGGCTGGGATTTCACGGGGAGTATTAACATTTGTGGGAAAAACTAACCTTGAGGGAGTGGGAGGTAATTAAACCAGCTCACAGCCAGGGACTGGAATTTCAGAAGGCCACCTGGATATCTTGTTCTCAGTCACTTTCTCTCATGTTTCATTTTCCTCATTGGAACAGGTCAACAGTCATTAAAAATTTTCATAACATCTGAGGCAAATCATTGCATTAATTTATTTTGTTAAGCTTTAAAGAATCCACTTCTTATTTTTACAATTGAAAACTTTCAGCTTCAGCCATCTTTTCTTTTCTTGATTTTTTTTTTTTTTTAGTTGAAATGGTCTGGGAATCATTAAGTGCCAAATGCTTTCATCAGGCCCATAAACAATGGAGGAGTCCATGGTAAATGCTGTTTCTTCTCAGGAAGTTTCTACAACACACATTTTCGTTCATTTAAAGCTATGGGGGATAAATCTTGAGGTCTTTTGAGAAAGGCACACTTGAGAACCTAGGAAGATGACAATACTGGATTTCACAGAGAAAGATCACAAAGGCTATCCTGCAGGCTCAGGAAATTCTGGAGGTTCGTGGAAGATTTGACATGTATCTCAGTATTAGAGCAATTAGTTTTGTCTCACCATTTATCTCTTGACCTAGCAACTTGGGTAAAATAATGCGAACAGAGAATAAGCTTTCAAGAAGCCATCTACTTTTAATCAAAGACAAAAAAAATGGAGGTCACGTTATCATCTAAGGAAAGACCAAATTGTCATTTTATTGTTTTTCAGTGTCTTATGGTTTTGACTTATTTTTCTTCTTGACAGGTATTTCCACCATGTATTTTTTATTTGTGGTCTTTTCTATATTATGATAATTGCTTGGGATTTAATATGCAAACAAATGATGTTTAAAAACTTTGTCTGATGGGTATGACAATTATTGGCATGATGAGGCAGTAACTGTGAAATTAGGAAGTAAATATCATTAAAGAAGCTATTACCAGTGTATGCTGATATGACCAACAGCAGAGAAATGTAGCCTGAAAATCAACTCTGCTCAACATTCCTTTCCAGCTATTCGAAACAGAAAACTTACTGAGTTCCTACAGATAAGATCTCTATTGATCCCCACTGATTTCCAAGAATAATGTGAAACTAATAAAAACATATGGCATGCAGCTCAGATGGGAGACCCATTTGTAATAGTTTATACTACAGTATTATAACACAGTTTTCAAAAAATATAGTCCAACGAAACCTGTCTCAAAATAACATGGGGTACCTGATTGTAATTTAGATCTCTCGTCATCATTTAAAACCGAATGCCAATCTCAGTATCATGTATGGGAAGGGGAAAAGAATGGAGAGGGAACTGGGGGGAAGCTCACCAACTACTGTGTGCATGTATGTCCCTATCAACCTGAACTACATAATGGTATGAGATTACAATGCACCAATAAAAGTATTTAAAAAAAAACTGGATTTGGTGTGACTGGTAGTGGGTGCTGGGAATCTGCATTTAACAGGTTTCCCCATGTCTGATTGCCCTTAATGTTTAAAAGTAACTGCTGTAGGTTGAGATAGACTTATGAAGTTTGGTTGGATTGTCATTGATTTAAGAATGAAGTGGAGAGCAGCTGGCCTCACAGAGCGATGGTTCAGTGACTTGAGTAATATTTCTGGATTTCCTCTATGGTAGTAATAAGAACCCATGTGGTGCCAGCCCAGAAAAGGATACTCATGTCTATACCCATTGTCACTTCTCAGTTCTCTTGTGCCCTCTTTCCTAGGAATAAGTTGGCAGAGGCATAGCCAGGCTGATCTATAGACTATAGAGAAACTAAGAATCTAGGAAAACCAATTGTATTAGTAAGCTTTTCATATTTGTGACCAAAATGCCTGACATGAACAACTCAAAGGAGGAAAGGTTTATTTGACCCAGGGTTTCAGAGGTTTAGTCTATGGTTGGCCAGCTCCAAGGCAGAAATATCATTGTGGCAGAGTGTGGCAGAGGACAGCTGCTAGGCTTATGGTAGCCAGGAAGAAGGAAGAGGAGGAGGAGGAGGAGGAGAAAAAGAAGGATAAGGAGAAGGAGGAGAAGGTGAAGGAGAAGAGAGAGTCTGGAAGGGAACAGAGACTATAGTACAAGGCCATGCCTCTAATCCACTGATGAGGTTAGAGCCCTCATTCTTTAATTATTTTGCCCTGAATATTGTTACATTGCCAACACATGAGGTTTTCTGGGGGATTCTACAACAAAGCCATAACATTAGTGCTCAAGACTATTCCTCAAGTAGTCCTACTAGAAGACACAAATACCATGCATCTGACTAAAGAACATGTAGCTGAGATTAATGGTCCAGGGATGCAGCCCCAAAAGTCTCAGAGGTTAGATGGGCACAAAAAGAAATGTGTGAATCAATGCACTACCACTAAGCCAGACAGACAGCACAAGTTTTCATGGAAGTAATAACACACTAAATTAAAACTTAAATTTAATTCAGCCTGTAACTATTGTAGAAAATGTCTGCATTGTTTCAAGAAAGAATTGTGTTGTGGGCAACACAATTGGAAGTCAATTAATTAAAAAGCACAAGTAAAGAAATGTTGTCAATATTTGGAGAATGTGTGGGGTGTGCCAGGGAGTTGGGGAGTTGGAGGCACAGATGTAAGGGGAATCTGTGCTTGTGGAAGGAGTGCATGTTGGAAAAAAGGCATTCTAACTTGTGAGATATGCTCCTTCAAAGAATTTGCCAGAACTTGAAATTTTGTGTTGGAAAAACTTGAGAATCCATTGCAATTAATCTGGTTATTGCTTTGCTTTATTATTATCATTATTGTTATTATATTTTATGATACATATCTGTTTTCATACTTGCTGGTTTTATTCTTGGCCATAGAGAGTTTGGGATCTGATTTTCAAATATGTCAACCTCAGGCAGGGTGACTGTCACATATTTAATAACAGATTATAAAGCCATTTATACTGAAGATTGTTACTATCACAACAGATTAAATGGAAATCCAGTGCAATACAGATGACTATATTGTCCCAATGCAATGGCAGACTTGAGAGAATTTATGAACAAGAAAAAGGCCATATTCACTCATTAGGTCTCAAGTTTTCAATTTTATATAGGATGATTGAACTTAATGGATTAGAAACATTGTTAGAAAAAAGTAATGTTCACACAGTAGATCACACATACTTTGTAGTGTCACTAAGAAGTGTCTGTATTAAATGGTCTATAAACAATTAAACCAGCCTCTAGAGTTTGTTGTATTAAGAGAAGAAAATAGCTAGGTGTGGTGGCACACACCTTTAATCCCAGTACTTGGGAGACTGAGACAGGAAGATTACAGGTTTAAGGGCAGCCTTAGAAACTTAGAGATACTCTATTTCAAAATAAAAAAATAAAAGGTCTGGAGGTGTAGCTCTGAGGTAGAACACCCCTGGGATCAATTCTCAGTTCCAGTGGGAAGAAAAAGAAAAAGAAAAAAGAAACCCAACTCTTCCCTTCCCCCCCATCTCCTTCCTTCCTTCCTTCCTTTCTTCCTTCCTTCCTTCCTTCCTTCCTTCCTTCCTTCCTTCCTTCCTTCCTCCCTCCCTCCCTCCCTCCCTCCCTTCCTTCCTTCCTTCCTTCCTTCCTTCATGTCCAAGTTTCTTATACATGACTCTGCTTTATGATTTTAAATGTGGTGGCCAACACCAAGTACTACACCAGGCATCTTCCCTGCTGAAACTTGCGTGTATGATTATGATCTAGAAATCAAATCTCTTCAGGTTTGAGTTGATTTGCCCATAAGCAGAGGGAGACTGCAAGGACTCCATTCCATGGAATCCAACAAAAACTTGCTGATTAGTAATTTGCAAAACTGGAAAGACAGAGAACTTTTTTCAGGGAAGCTGAAATTTGTTAGGGGAAGTAAACATGAAAATGAATGGAGCTCATAGGACTTTTGGGGACACCCAACCTTTAGGAAATTATACTAAATGGATACACACCATTATCCCATGGGAAATCTATTGTCTCTTGTCTTTGTGAAAATCTTTTCTGGGGGGATATATGTCAACATGTTTGGTTTAGGCCTCAGGTTTAGGGTGGGGATCTGAGTTTCTATTTCTGCTGAACCCTTGATTTAAGTTAAATAGAATCCCATGTGTTATGTCTGCTTTATTTTGTCAGATGTGGAACTCATCCCTTCCATCTGAGAGGGGCAGCACAGCACACAGGTGCTCAGGACTGAATTTTGCTTCAGACACTACTGCATAAAGGGCAAGCAGCTTAACCTCCATATTCTCACTTGTAAAATGAATAAAAATTGTTCTGATTCATAGTGGTTTTTGAAAAGTAAATGTGATTATTTAGAACAATACCTAATATAGAGTGTGGTATATTATAAATATCCAATATACTGTTCGCTATCACTGTTTTTTTGTTTGTTTTTGTACTGGGCCTTGAACCCAGGGGCATTCTACCTCTGAGCTATACCTCCAGCCCTTTTTAGTTTTTATTTTTGAAATAGGATCTCACTAAATTGCTAAGGGTCTTGCGAAGTTGCTGAGGCTGGCCTCAAACCTGAGATCTTCCTGTCTCAGCCTCCCAAGTGCTGGGATTACAGGTGTGCACCCCCACACTGAGCTGTTTGTTATTATATTTAAAAGTCACTTACACTGGAACTGCATTTGTGTGCATAGCACATACCTTTGAGCCCTGATTGTGTTTGGCAAGAGTTTAGTTCATTGCAGCAACACAAACCATTAACAATTATTGTTTGCAAAGAGCACATCTGTTGACATTCTCTCACTACACTGGCAAAGTAAATAGAAATGTGTGGTGATAAAAGCAATATTACAAGGTAAAGAACCAGAGGATTAGTGGTTCCTTTTGTCCTTCGGAAGAGGAAATGGAAGGCCTCAGGGAAAGGTGTTCACTGAATTAGGTCATGGTGCATGAATAAGGGTTTATCAGGTTTAATGGTTTGAATCTTAACCGCTCTCTGAAAGCTCATGTGTAGAAGCTTGGTACCCAGCCTGTGGGGCTATTGGGAGGTGGTGGAAACTTAGAGGTAGGTTCTAGTTAGGGGAAGTAGGACCTTGAGGTGTTCCATTGAAGGGCTTGTTAAGACCCCTGCACCTTCCTCCCTCTTTTTGCTTCCCAGCCACCATGAGGTGAGCACCCCACCCCCAGGATGTGCTTCTTTGCCACAGGCCCAATGCAACAGGGTTAATGGACCATGGACCGAAAGCTCTGAATGATGAGACCAAATAAACTTTCCCATCTTATAAGTTGGTTATTTCAAGTCTTTTTTCACAGCAATGTAAAGCTAACACACCAAGTGGACATGTTACAGAAAACATTGCAAGTAGAAGTAAAGAAGTGTAGACATGCCCCAGTGTTTCCTTGACTTCACTGAGGTAGAATAGAAAAGATAGAAATATTAGGCAGAAAGGAGACATTGGGAAAATAGAGATTTAAAATTTTGAAAGTTCATAATCTAACTCCACCCTATAGGGTGGCTTCAGTCAGGCAGAAGCCTTAATGAATCCATACCCTTAATCACAATGGCTCCTCTCCACACCTGAGATGCTTAATGTAAATAGGGTGGGTGAGGAGAACAAAAGGCCAGACCCCCACTGCCTATCTGTTGCTAGGAAAACAGGACTAAGAGGAAGTCCTGTCCTCTCCTGTGTGACCCTACCTACCCCCCCCCCATAAAAGAACTACAAAAGCACACGGACGCTCTCTTGCTTATCTGGATGGATGGACGCACGCAGGGAGACTCGCTCTCCCTTTCTTAGATGACCCCCAACCTGTATCCTCGCCTTTCTTAGTTAACCTCCAACCTGTATCCCCACCTTTTAAGTTAATTAAAACCTTTGCCTTTTTCTGATGGCACGTGTTGAAATTCTTATTCATCATGGAAGCCAAGGACCCCTCAGAATTAGCTGTTTCCCCATGACATTCACCATTTCATAGAGTGAGTATTAGGCGTTGAGGGCAGAGAAGGCAGGACTGCAGGAGCTGGGGTTACCTGGGAAGACAGAACTGGTGTAAAGACAAGCATGGAAGAGTTCGGTCTGCTTGCAAGAATGGGCTTTGGGGCCTTTGGGGGTGTGTGCCAGGAGATCCCAGCCAGATCTGAAGTCAGGTTCCCCTCAGAGTGTCACATCCAGCCTCTCAGTCAATGTTGTTAGTTAACATTGCTTTCAAAACATCCGACTTCTGCGCTGTCTTACCACCACCACTGCCACCACCCTGCCACGAGGGAACACCATCTCTTCAATGGGCTACTGCAAAGCCTCCAAACTGGTGTCCCCATTTCCAACCTCGCTCCTTACCATCTGTTCTCAAAACAGCAGCCTAAGCCTGAGTGAGCTGTGAATCCTGAGTCGGTTTATGTCATTTCTAAGTTCAAAACCCTTTAATAGCTTTGTCTTCCTCTAAGCAGAGTCAACGTCTAAATGTCCCACAGACCATCCAGTCCCATTACCTCTGCTTATCCTGTGAAGCACTCTGTCCTGCCCACTGGCTGTGGCCGTTCTGACATCTTGCTAATGTACAAACACACAAGCCTGTGCTCTCTTCAGAGCCTTCATGATTGCTGTTCTCTCAGCCTAGAAGGCAATTCCCTCAAATATACATGGCTTACCCCCTCGTTTCCTTCAGATATTTTCTTTATGCCACTTTCAAAACCTCTGCTTTGACCACACTCTACCATCTGTACCATCTCAGAGCTCCATTTTCCCTCACCCTGAATGATTGCTGCCCCTAGTACTTTCCACATGCCTCATCTCATTTAACTATTGCACTTCTTCATTTCCTGGAATGCGAATCCCATGAGCTACATATAGAATAGGACCGGGCATCAAGTAGGCTCTTAAGTGGTTGCTAAGAGAATGGGTCATTGTCTGAGATGAACTTGATACGGACGTTTTAGACAAGAAAGATGAAAGGATGGATGGGGAGGCTCCCAGGCAATGGGGACAGCAGATTTACTGGCTCTGAGCTAGGAAAGAGAGTGAGTTGGGAGAAACAAAAGAAGTTCAAGTGGACAGAGTGCAGAGAGCAGAGCAAACTGGAGGTAGATGATCTGTTTAAGCCCTCGCTACAGTTTTATTGTGACGATTTAAAGTGAGATTGATTTATCATTGTTTGGAATCGTGATGGGATGTAAAAGGTGCGTTGGGATTATAAAATAACGAGTTGATAGGTGTAGGGTAGAATATTTTGCCTAGAAAGAATTCCTGGATTATTGTGCCTGAGTTGTAGATTTGACAAACTTTCCTGGAATAATTTGATGTTCACATTTGATGGAGAAAACTCTTTGGAGGACACATCTTTTAGGTAGCGAAAATGGAAAGTGTGGCTTTCTTACTCTGTGTTTTTCCTCTGTCCAGTTTCAGAGACTGCCCTTTCCTTGCATTTTGTATTAAATGTCAGCAAGACATTTTTGAAATGCTTTAAATTATTTCAGTCTCTTCTCTTGGCTGTTAGTTTCTTTCCCTGGCTGCTTCCATTAGGCAATCCAAGCAGTTTCCTTCTGGCTGAGGGCCCCTCGGTTGAGTGATGACTGGGTCTCATCTGTTTTGGGTACCAGAATGCCAAGCCCTGCCTGGAAATCCTGGATCTTGGGCTGGTCACTGTCATCCCCAATATGAAATGGAAAGTTTACTTTTGAAAAACTCACATGATGAAAGAAAACATTCCTTTATTTAAACATGGGAATACAGCATAAAACAAAATATATGTCCTCAAATATATGCCTTGAAACAGTTAAAGTAGGGGAAAAATAAATACGTAAACTCACTTATGAAGCTAGGCAGGGCTGCTAACAGAAATGATGCCAAGAGGTTTTGAGTTCTATCATATTATTACTTGTAAAAATGCATTTTGATTCCTTATTACAGCTTAACTCATTTCTACATGATGTGAAAAACTCACTTTGACTTGGAGTTACTGATAATCTAGCCAAGAGAAGTTGGAGGGAACTTAAAAGTTGGACCTTGAGTCCTCATTTGTGTAAGTTTACCCCTGAGGTATCTGAGGGCTGTATCAGTGGCTGCTGCAGGAGGGTGTCAGTGGTAGACAATGTGGCTGGAGAACTAAACTAGGGTAAAGTGACCATAATCTGGCACTGCGGAGGGGATTAAATTTTGTTCAATGTACCTTCACTCAAGGATGTGACAAACCTGATTTTCCTTCTGACAGATTAGCTGTGATTAGAGATCAAGCATTGCCTATAAGATACAGTTTCAGACTATGCCAGATAACTAATTTATGGACAACAAGGTGGAGTTTGCAGCTGCGAAATTCGTATGTATGATGAACAAAAGCTTTCAGTTTTGAGAGTGTAGTTATAGACAAGTTGGCCAGGGTTTGGGATGAGCTCTAAGACTGGCAGGGAATATTATTAAGAAGAAAAACAAATTAGGTGCTGGGCAGAGGGGTGTGGGAATTCATATGAATCAGAACATTGTGGGAATACAGAAAGTTAATCTTTCTGAGAAAATGGGCAGTCATTGAATGTCATTATCAAATCTCTGACTTTATTTCACAAGCAATCAAATATAGGTAAGTCAGTATAGAGAGGTATGAAATTAAATGTAAATGATTCATAACCTTGTGCCACCCTTTAGTAGTAATAATTTTATATTCATCTTCCTACATAGGTAGGTTTTAATAAATACTCTCTAAAACTGTTTAATATAGAGATATTTTAGTGTTGTCTATAGTCTTGAAAAATAATGAGGAGAAAAATCATAAAATAAAGATATTTGTAACAAAGAAGAGTGGGCTGGGGGAGAAAAGTGTCTGAATGTTACCTTTCATAGGAATAAAATTGATAAAATTTGGAGTTCAGAAACTAAGATTTGGAAGTGAAATCTAATTATATAGCTAGGTGGATGTCACAACTTGAAAAACTATAAATAAAAATACTTGCTGATAGTTAAAGTCATGTTTAGAAATCAGAGTGGATTGGAGAATGGATTAGGAAAGGGAGGAGGAGATGTGAGTCAGGGAGTTAATCTTGAGTCAGTGCTGATAAGCCAAGTTGAAAATGAAGAGATCCTGGTCTATGGAAGGGTAATGGGGATTAAATGGGGGAGATAGGTAATGGTGAAATTATAAAAAAAATTATCAAGGTATTGGAACTGGAAGACCAAGGCATGGATAGGTAGTGAGCCATACAAATGATGCTGTGGCTTAAGGTATTAGGGAAATAAAAAAGTAGCAGAAAGAAAAATAAATTTTGAGCCCCATTTCAAATATGTTAAGGGATATAAAGAAGTGATCTATAGTCAAATGAACTAAAAAAGATGAAGGAGAACGATGAAGAAGTCTCAGATAGCATCACAGTACTAAACGCAATTCTCTGGGGACTAATGATAGAAGACAGGTGCTGATGGTGAGGCTGTTCTCTGAACCTTGTGAGAAAACTGGTACCCCCTGCCATCATCTAGAGTAAGGAAGTTGAAGATGCTTGTTCACTGTGACCCTTGGTTTTCCTTAAACCATAGTTTGAGAGTAGGAGAGGCCAGATAAGTGTTTGGATATGGAGAAAAGGGATAAGATACGGTGCACCAGAGTAATCTGAAGTGAGTGTGGACACAGGAAAACATGTAGCATGCACAGTGGTCTCCCCTTATCTGCTGAAGATATGCTTCCAAATGCCAGTGGATGCCTGAAACCATGGGTAGTACCAGATTGTATATATACCACATTTCTTCCTATATATACATACCTTATGAAACAATAATGTTATGCTATAATAAAAATTAAGTGAATGGGGTCTCTCTCTTTCCCGCTCTCAAGATATCTTACTGTACTGTTCTTAACCTTCTTATGAGGATGTGATATGATAAATATGATTGATTGACTGCAGGGAACTGAAGCTCTGAAAAATAAACCTGTGGATGGAGGGGTGAGGGGAACTCTATAAATTAGGAAATGGAAAACTTCATCTGTAGTCCAAACAATTTTAGTGTGTCTTTCTTTTTTTGTAAAGACATTTTGCACATAGTATTATTTATGGACTATTTGTTTAGAAAATTTTCTGATTTTTATGTTTTTAATGATACCTATAATCTTGAGACCGAGAAAGACAAGAGAGAGAGAAAGAGAGAGAGAAAAGGAGAGAAGAGAGAGAATGGACTCAGGTATACACTGTAAGTACCCTAAGACATGAATCCTATGATCTTTTGGATAGGTATATATATATATATATATATATATATATATATATATATATACACTTCCTTCAAATTAAGCCACTTTTCTTCAAATTTCATAAATTAATGAATAAAATACCCTTAGAAGATTTTCATTGAGTTTGGCTACATTTTCTTTCCTCAATGGGATTCTAATCTTTCCAAGTCTGAAGTTTATAGCTTCAGTCCCATTTGATTTATATGAGCAAAAAGAAAAAAACTTAACAGTATTTTTTATAACTGGAGAAGCATATTTATTCCATTTTCACATAATTCACAATAACTAGACAGATTCTGCTTAAGCCTTCAAAAGAAATTCCATTTTAGACTAGACACTAATGTGGAAAACTTGAGGCCAAATGACTTAACTTTTTAAAGTCTTATATCTAGGAAAGAGACAGTGAGAGCAAGATGTGTATGAGAAAGAGAGAGAGAAAGAGAGAGAGAGAGGGACTGAGGGAGAGGGAGGCAGAGACAGAGAGAGGTAAAGCAATTTATGTATTAATTGCAATATTTTTTCTGGATCACTTCATATATGCAAATTTAATCTGCTTTCTAGTTCTATACACCACTTATAGTTAATTTGTGAAATGCACACTTTGATTTTATTTGAATACCTGTCTCTGTTTCTAGAAAGCACATAGTTAATATTTTTCTGAATTGTACAACTTAAATGCATCTTTTTTATGATATGAAGAAAAGCAGAAGCTACAGCATGGATATATATTAGTTCAACACCAACCGTTTACAAAATATGGGGGAAAGGAAAAAAGCAAAGAGCTGATTTCCCAGACACCGCTCCTTCTGCATGGAGAACTCCCATGGACTTCAAAGCGTTTGCTGCACAAAAAACAGACTCACAATACAGGGGAGTGAGTGAAAATCTGCGGACAATTGCCAGTTGCAGAGTCTCAGCCAATTTTTAGAAACTTGGAAGTTGTCCTTTTTGATTTTTATCAGTGAAAAATGTCTGGAATGACTGGAGTCACTTCTAAAGCTTTTCATTTCTTTATATTTGTACAGAATAATGTAAGTTGGAAAATCTTTGGTTTTCATTAAGTAAGTCCCAATTATAAGACATAAAGTGTTAATACCAATATTTTCTTCAGGGACAAGTAAAACATTTTTATTTCTACATATTTATTAGAATCATAATGTTTTATGCTTGGAAAAACTTTGGCAATTATGGGAGAGTTAATTTCTTTTATAGGAAAAGATGTTCTAAAATGCAGTTTTACTTGGGTTTTCACACTTTGTGACTTCTGCTTCGGGTGAGACACATTTCCTGATTTCCTGACTCTTGTCTCCTTTCCATGGGTGAAATAGGGAAGCCTTCAAATATCCTTACCCACTGCTTTCCTTGATTTGTCAGCCAGCAACTTGGCCACATTGGGAAAAGGAAGGTGAGGTTGGGCTTCAAGCCACAGACAGTGTTAGCCTCGATGGAAACTATCGCTGAAGAAATACAGCTCAACCAAGCATGTGTTCTTTGTTCTTTCAGACATACACATTTAAGAAAGGACTCTAAATATCAAAGTCAAACAATTCTGAATAGACAGCAACAGTAAACACCATAATTGGGAAGTGGTCGTCTTAACATTTATCACAACTTTGCTAATGAAACTTGCTTGAGAGACATTTTTATTTTCAGAGTAATTGATTGATAACACAGTTACAAGTAAACGTGTGTTATGTCTTCTGTTGTAAGTGTTGCTGTGTGTGTCCTTGCAGGTGTGTGTGTAAATGGCTTCGGATAACTTCATGGTGTGCGGTGGCAATGGCTTTTATAGAGTAAATGCATCTCTTCTCCTGTTAACCTAGAACCCTGTGTCCCACAAAGTCAATGAGCAGACATGGGAAGGAGAGATGCGTCTTTATTTTTTATACTAGAACAAATGATTCTTTGTATCATAACAATGGACTATTCACTTGTTTAGTCTACACATTACAAAACAAGAAGCTTGATTCTCTTTTGTTTCTTGAATTTAGGGTTTCTTTTTCTAACTTGTGTACAATGCAAGCTATTTGTGTTTTCTTATAGATGCTGCTTTGATAGGATTTTGCCGCCCGTCTATAATAGCTTGACAGCTGCACTGAGTCCACACATCTGCCATATTGATGTAGAGGGCTACGTCAATCTACCATAACAGCTGCTGTTGGTGGATCATCTCAAGTATCCAGGGGATGGAAGGAATATAAATGATTATTGCCTAAAGTATGGAAAGCTGCGTTTATCAGTTTTGATACCAGTTTCTGATCAATATACTCTTTTTTTTTCTAGAGCTTCTGTGAAGGTAGCATTTGCTTACAAAAATTATTTCTCATCTAATTATCCAAATATTCAAGAAAGCTGTAATTTTGCTGGTGTAACAGATTGGTGCCAGAAAAATGTTTTATTAGAACAGTTTTGTTTATGGTTCCTACTTGAAGTATACCACAAAAATACATATAAAAACTGTAATGAATATATGTTACATGTCATATACTATATGAAATATATAAAATAGTATATTAAGTTGAGCACATTGGTTAACATCTAGTGTTATATAATAGGCCTAACGTTGCTTTAATATTGTTTGTAATGCTGTCTATACCTATGTATTCCTCTCTCTTCCTCTTCCCATCTCCTCCTCCTCTCTCCCTGTCCCTCGCCTTCACTTTTATCTCTGTTAAAGTAGACGCCATTTCTGAAGAAATATACTGGCGCTGGGAAAGATGTAGCATACCTGTAATCCAAATACTTGGGAGGCTAAGACAGGATGATCACAAGTTAGAGCACATTTTCAGCAATTTAGTGAGATGTTCAACAACTTAGTTAGATCCTTTGTTTAAAAAAAGGGGGGAGGGGGCGCTGGGAGTGTAGCTCAGAGTAGAATTCTCCTGGATTCAGTTCCCTGTACCCAAAATAAAATAAAGTTCTATTATGGAACATTATGTCTCTTATGTGTGTTTTATCACAGTTTTCTTTCTATAAAAACAAAGTAAAAAAAGAAATTTATAGGATTTCATATTAAAATAACAATATCTCACATGCAAACACCTGCAGCATTTACAAGTAGATTTGTTCAATCGGATTAGAATCAAAGAAGGCATCTTAAGTGAAAGAAAATTATTGGTTATGTAGAAAAATTGCAAAGATAAAGAGATGTTTTGGGGCAGTTTTCCATAAAGGGAGGATTACTGGAGATAATTATATGGTTTGATAAAGTCTAATTCTTCCGCTGTTTACTATCCTTTGTTTGTCTGACATCATCACAATAACCCATTAATTTGTGAAAAAGTTTAAATGAATAGAAATCCTCAGCCCTCAGAATATTTTTGCAACCTGTGCTTTAGTCACATGCAGGGAGGAGAAAACCTTTATGGCAAGATGATTCCAGACTTTTTTTTTTTATTTTGTATAAATTTGCACAGAATAGAGCATTTGAATCCACATGAGAGTTACATCTGTGGAGTTCTTGGTTGGGAACATGTGTAGGAATGAACACCTTGTTGTTCAAAGTTACCTATTGTTTCCTTTGTCTACCCTCCCTGCCTTGAGTGATCTCATCCAATTCCATGGCTCAGCGTGCTGTCTATATGCTGATGACTCAAATGTGTATCTCTAGCCCACACTTCCCTTAAACTTTAGACTCCTGATCCAACTGCCTAGGAGACCTGCTCCCTTGGTCATCTAAATGTAGAAGATCAAACTGTTGATGTCTTCACCTGTCCCAGTCTTCCCTGGTCTTCCCTCTCAATCAATAAAACAAAATGGTAACCCTACTCTACTGGTTGCCTGGGGAACATAATTTGAGTTATTCTTTGTTCCTCTTTTCATTTTGTCTCTCCTGTCCAAACAGCCAGCAAACTGTTAGCCTTATGATCAAAATATGTCCAACATTGAGTCCTTCCTCAGCTGAACTATTTCATTCGCCTCTTAACTGACATTCTGCTTTCAGCCCCTTACCCCAGCCAGTGAACAGCACAGTGGACAGATTATTCTTTCAAAGTTTGACTTTAAAACTTGAGTCAGACCATTTGATTCCTTTCTTTTAACAGCTTAAAACCCTGTGAAAAAATTCCTGTTTCATCCCAAAGTTTTCACCAAGGACGCTAATGTCCTCTGTGATCTCATTCCCAACCTTCTCAAACCACATATAAAGTTTCTCTTGCCACACTGGCTTCTTGCTGTTCCTCAAATCTGCTGAGCATACTTCTGTCTTAGGGTCTTTTTATTTTTCTCTCCTGCCTGCAGTGTTCTCCCCCTAGATATATGCATGATCAGCTTGCTCATTCCTTCAGGTCTCCACTCAGCAAAATTTTCTTAGATCACCTCATTCAAATTAGTCTCACCCACACTGTCACACTCTATTCCCTCGCCTGATTTAATGTTTTAAATTACATTAATCACTATCTAGTATTACACAGACTGCATTTCTTCACCAAAATAAAAATTCAATGTGAGTTTGGATTCAGTTTCTTCTCTACTATAACTTCAGAATCTAAAAGTGTATATGACATACAATAGGCATTCAATAAATATTTCTTGAATATATTGGCTAAGTGCTAGCATGATATAATAGGTTTCACATTACTTTAATGTTATTTGTAAATTCTCAATGAAGACTAAATTTATTCAGGGGATTGTTATTAGAACACGAAGAAACAACTTTTTTTTTTTTTACAATAGAACAGATGTGGACTTTTCTTCTGATGACAATAGTGTTCTTAATTCAGTCAACGCCATACTTACCAGCAAAGAAAAACCTTTTCTGTAGAGGGAATAGGCAACATGACCTCTAAAAACTGTCTTCCTTCTCCTCTGCAGGCAAAAAGAAAATGAATTTGAAAATTCAAGTTTTGAATATGCACAGTTGAGTTAAAATCTCCAATGGGAAATTGAGATAAAGTGCTCTAAAATACTGAGAAGAGACAATATATTTCCACATGCTCTTGGCTCTTGGCTATTAATATAAAGTAACAAGATTATTTTATGAAACACATTGTTTTAAATTGATATTCAGAACAAACACCTTTATATAAGGAATGAGAAAAGAGGAATAAAAACAGAATATTTAAAGGTTAAAAAATAGTATATAGAATATAAAAAGATTATAGCCAAAAAGTGTATGGACTTTTTTTCTCATTCCTCTGCCATGGGAAATTTTTGAGAAAAATAAAAGAAGGAAAGAACTCAGAGGTGTGAAGTCACAATAATATGTGATCCAGTAGAGAGAAGAGCAATCAAACAGAGACTTTTTTTTTAGGATCCAAATTCAGGTCTTCAAATCCAAATTCAGAAAGATACTTTTCTTTGCTGACACCTTTATATGCATGCTGAGGGATGCTTTGGATCTTGCTGCAAACTGATGTAACCATTGTTGGGCAAGTTGTCCATGACCTCATCCAGACTACAAGTGACAGTTGGGAGATTTAGTATGCACACGTAATGATTTGCCACACATGCATAGAATTAAATGTCCCATGCTTCGCTGATGTTCCATGTAGGATCTGTATTTTGTTTGGTATTTGATTGTAAAATGTGGCTGAGTTAAGATATTTTTAAGAACACATAAAAATAGTCATAATGACTTCCAGTAGGTGAAGATATGGTCTCAAGAAGTGACTGATAAATGTTTGAATGAGCATCAGTCTAGGAATCAGGAGAACTAAATTCTTGGGCTGAGCACCATTACTTTCAAATGACACATGTGAGACCCCATTTTGCCCTAGCCAAAACTGTTTTAAAAATAAAGAGGATCCAGTTCCAAGATGGCAACTAAGGGAGATACCACATTACAATCTCTCTGACACTTGCATCTCAATCGCAATGAAAGCAACTTCTCAAGAGGGGAAGAAAAGCAGTGAAAACTTGAACTAAATAACGAAAAATTTGAAACGTGACAGAATCAACGCCAGAAGACAAAACAGAGAAAAGTAAAAAGCTCCAAGCGCCTTACCTAAGGAAGGGCGGTGGCACCATCTTGGCGGGACCAAGCCGGCCGCTACCAGCACTGCGGCTTCCACACGCCTCCGGCAGAGAAACCTGCTGTGAGTTCAACTACAGATCAGCAGAGACGAAAGCAAACAGCATCCCACTCCACACTCAAGACACCAAACGGTGGTGGCAACAGCACCTGCGACGGCACCATCTTGGCAGGACCTTACCGGCTGCTACCAGCATTGTGGCTTCCACAGAAGAGCAATGGAGACTCCAGAGACCTGTTGTGAATCCAGCAACTGCAGTATAGCAGCAGAAAAGGCGAGTAGCGACTCGCTCCATGTGCAACACAGACCTGAACTGCCGGGTCGGAGTCATCTTGGTCAGACCGCACCGGTGGCTACCGGCATTGCAGCTTCTGCAGGCCACCAACAAAGAAGCCAGGTATCTGTTGTAAAACCAGCAACTGCAGAGCGTTGTGCCCGGTTCGGTGTCGCAAGGAAGAAGAGGAGTCTGACTGGATTAGGAGGGTAGATTTATTCAGCCGTGGTTAAAACAAGCTAGCCAGGCTAGGGACACAGTGCAATGCAAAGTTAGGAGCTGTGACCCCGAACTAGTTTCAAACAGAGTTTTTAAAGGTAAAAACCACACGCAGGTGGTCGGGGATGGAGGGAGATCATTGCCTAAGTTACAACCAATGAGGTACTGACAAAACCACTAGTCTGAAATAAGCAGGAGTTGTGTTATTTTTTGATTGGCTCAAGTTGGGAAGGTACATTATGGTCTAATGCTTCCAGGATGTTGGGGTTAGGTAAGCAGTATGTTAGTTCATGCTTCAGAGGTTGTGCTACGTGCCCTTCTTGCTGATTGGATGTTCTGGGTCTGAGGGGAATTCAAGTAACTGTGGGGTCACAACCAGGTGAAACATGGAGTCACTCTTGTTAGGGATCTCTAGGGTACTACACAGAGCATCAGCGACAAAAGCGAGCAGCAGTTCGCTCCACACTCGGCAGAGTTCCCAGTATGATCCACGCTCGGCAGAGACCCCAGTGCCCAGAGGCCTGACCAGAATCTGTGGAAGCATGAATGAACCCCCCCCCCAGAGATTAAGAGCAGCGCTCAACGAGACCGTAAGCCAATGAGCCACCCCAGAGGGAGACCACTCAGCATGGACACAGGGAATCTCGGGGTCTGAGACTGTGCAGATTGCTGTGGTGGAGGTAGGAGTGGGGTCTGCCGTGGGACACAGTAGATGTGTGGATAAGCAGACAGTCCCTGGTGACATTTGGGTGGGACAGACTTGCAGCCCGTGGGTCACAGTGTCCTTCTAGAGTCCCCAGGGATTGCCACAGGACATACAGTTGTGGTACCTGGGGGAAAATTGGACCAACACAGCCCGCTCTGTGGAAAATGTGGAGTTCCGTGTTTGCACACAATTGGGTCAAAGCGACATCCGCTGCTTCTGTAGGCAAAGAGAGACACAAGCCTGGGGCCCCCTGCTGGTGACACCTGCCATAGGTGTAGAGAGAGAGAGAGACATAGGGGCAGCCCAAGTAGAGAACACAGAGACCCACACTTGCAGTGAGAGGGGCAATAGCTGCACTGGTCACCTGCACAGGTAGTGAGAGGCACCAGGCAAGGGTCCCAATCACTGAAGGAGACCAAGAATTGGGCCTGCAAATGGACATTATACTGAGCAAGTGAGAATAAACATTCAGTAAAGGCTATTCACCTTTAAGGCTCAACTAGTAGCAACTATTTACCTCCAGAATAAGATACTATAAAGGGAGAGAGATTAGACATAGGAAATCAACAGAGTGAGAGAGAGAGCAACCAAAAGCAACAAAGGTATAAATTTAAGAAACCTTAAATCAAGGGAAGGAAGAATAGCAAAGAAACAATGAGCTCCCACAACCCCACAACAACAAAACCTGCCAACACAGAAGTGTAAAGATTGCCAGAAGGACAATTCAGAACCTTAATAGTAGAAATGATACAGGATTTCCAAAAAGAATTCAGAGAGAGCCTGAAAGTAATGAATGATCAAATAAACAAAGAATCTGACACCCTGAACAGGAATCAAAAGAAGCTCTGAAGGAAGTGAAGAATGCAATAATTGAAATGAAGGCATCAATACAGACCATCAACAATAGACTAGACCAAGTGGAAAACAGAATCTCATTCTTAAAAGATGACTGCTCCAAAAATGAATGCATAGTATATAATTTAGAAAAAACAATTCGACAGCATGAATTGGACATGAAGAGATCTCAGCCAATCTTAAAAGAGCAAAACTAAGAATAATAGGCATAGAAGAGGGGATAGAAGCTGAAACCAAAGGAATCAATATCTATTCAGAGAAGTAATAGAAAATTTTCCAAACAGAAAAAAAGGTCAACACACAGGTACAGGAAAAATATAGAACCCCTAATAGAAAAGATCAGAGAAGAGGTTCACCATGCCACATAATAATCAAATTGACTAATGTAGAGGCCAAGGAGAGAATCTTAAAGGCAGTGAGAGTAAAAGACCAAGTAACATTCAGAGGCAAACCAATAAGAATCACTTCCAACCTTCCAAACCAAGTCACGAAAGCCAGGAAGGCCTGGAGCGACATATTCCAAACTCTGAAAGAAAACAACTTCCAGCCAAGATTTATCTACCCAGCAAAGATATCTATCAAATTTGACTGGGAAATAAAAACCTTCATGACAAACAGAAGCAGAAAGACTTTGTCTTCCAAACCAGCACTAGAAAAAATACTCAAAGAGATTAATTACAAAGAAGAAATAATAAAAAATGCCAGAACCAGAGAAACAGTGATTTCCATCAAACAAACAACTAGGCAAAGAACAAACACTAACTCAAACAGAAATTAAAATTCAAAATGTTAGGAAATAAAAATCATCTCTCAATAGTCACATTGAATATAAATGGACTCAACTTCCTAATCAAAAGACATAAGGTGGCAAAATGGATTAAAAATCACAATCCATCTATATGCCGCCTGCAAGAAATACACCTTACAAGTAAAGATACTCACAAACTAAAGGTGAAGGGATGGAGCAAGGTAATCCATACTAATGGAACTCAAAAACAAGCAGGAGTAGCAACTATGATATTATACAAATTAGACTTCAAACCTAAACTTATCAGAAGAGAAAAAGAAGGTCATTTCTTACTGGTAAAAGAAACAATCCAGCAAGAGGATATAACAATAGTCAACAATTATGCCCCAAACATAGGTGCAACGATTTTCATAAAAGAAACTCTTCATGACATTAAATTACACATAGATCCCAAAACAACAATATTGGGAGACTTCAACACTCCTCTCACACCACTAGATCGATCTTTAAGACAAAAGGTCAGTAAAGATGCCTCAGACCTAAGGAACACCATGAACCAAATGGACCTACTAGACACATACAGAATATTCCACCCAACTACAGCTGAATTCACACTTTTTTCAGCTGCTCCTGGAACCTTGTCTAAAATAGACCATATCCTAGGCCACAAAGTGAGTACTAGCAAGTTCAAAAATATGACATAATCCCCTTCGTCTTTTCAGACCATAATGGAATGAAACAAGAAATCAACTAAAAAAGACTCAGAGAAACACGTGGAGACTGAACACCACACTGCTGAATGAGGAATGGGTCAGAGAAGAAATAAAGGGAGAAATTAAGAAATTCCTAGAAACAAACAAAAACAGAGACACAATATATCAAAATCTCTGGGACACCCTGAAGTCAGCATTAAGAGGAAAATTCATAGCACTGAGTGCCCACATAAGAAGAACAGAAAATCACCAAATAAATAACCTAATTACACACCTCAAAGTCCTTGAAAAACAGGAACAGTCTAACCCCAAAGCCAGTAGAAGACAGGAAATTATTAAAATCAGAGCAGAAATCAATGAAGTAGAGATTAAAAAATATATAAAAAATCAACAAAACCAAAAGATGGTTCCTTGAAAAAATAAACAAGATAGTTAAACCACTAGCTAACCTAACCAAAAGACAGAATCAACCCAAATTACAAAAATAAGAGATGAAAAAGGTAATATTACCACTGACCGCATGAAAATCCAGAGGATTATCAGAAACTACTCTGAAAAACTATACTCCAACAAAATGGAAAACCTAGAAGAAACTGACAAATTTCTAGACACGTACAACCTTCCTAAGTTGAATCAAGAAGATATAGAAAATTTAAATCAACCAATAGCAATCAAAGAGGTTGAAGCAGCAATAAAGAGCCTACCATCGAAGAAAAGCCTAGGTCCAGATGGTTTCTCAGGTGAATTTTATAAAACCTTTATAGAAGAACTAATCCTAATACTCCTCAATCTATTCCATGAAATAGAAAGAAACGGGACTCTCCCAAATACATTCTATGAAGCCAACATCACATTAATACCAAAACAAAATAAAGACAGCTCAAGAAAAGAATACTACAGACCTATATTGCTGATTAATTTAGACGCAAAACTTCTAAACAAAATACTAACAATGTGCATTCAAAACCACATCACGAGAAGCCCACATCATGACCAAGTCGGGTTCATCCCAGGGATGCAAGGCTGGATCAACATACGAAAAACAATCCATGTAATCCACCATATAAACAGAACTAAAGACAAAAATCACACGATCATTTCAATAGATGCTGAAAAAGCATCTGACAAAATCCAACACCCATTCATGATAAGAACACTGCAGAGAATCAGAATAGAAGGAATATACCTCAACATCAAAGGCAATATATAATAGGCCCATAGCCAACATCATGTTGAGTGGGGAAAAACTATGAGAGTTCCCCTTAAAAACAGGAACAAGACAAGGATGTCCACCATCACCACTCCTTTTCAATATAGTACTAGAGACTCTAGCCAGAGCAATAAGGCAAGAGAACGAAATAAAAGGAGTACAAATAAGAAAAGAAGAAATGAAACTGTCTCTATTTGAAGATGACATGATATTATACTTAGAAGACCCAACAAACTTAATCAAAAGGCTTATAGAACTGATCAACAAATTCAGCAAAGTGTCTGGATACAAAATCAATCTTAAAAAATCAGGAGCTTTTCTATATGCCAACCATAACTCCACTGAAAATGAAATCCAGAAAACATTTCCATTCACGATATCCCCCAAAACAATAAAATTCTTAGGAATAAACCTAACCAAGGATGTAAAAGACCTCTACAAGGAAAATTATCAAACATTGAAAAAAGAAGTTGAAGAGCTTAAAAGATAGAAAGACCTTCCATGCTCTTAGATAGGCAGAATAAATATTATCCAAATGGCCATTCTTCCAAAAGTGATCTACAGATTCAATGCAATACCCATTAAATTACCAAGGTCATTCTTCACAGACATAGAAAAATCAGTCCTTAAATTCATTGGAACAACAAAAAACCCAGAATAGCCAAAGTAGTTATCAGCAACAAGAACCATGCAGGAGGCATCACAATACTTGACTTCAAACTATATTACAAAGCCATAGTAATAAAAACAGCATGGTACTTGCACAGAAGCAGACATATAGACAAATGGAGCAGAATAGAAGACTCAGAAACATGTCTACACACTTACAGCCAATTGATTTTTGACAAAGGAGACAAAAACATACACTGGAAAAAAGATAACCTCTTCAACAAATGGTGCTGGCAAAACTGGCTAACCACATGCAGAAAAATGGAAATAAACCCCACTTTCTCTCTCTGCACAAGAGTCAATTCAAGATGGATCAAAAACCTGGAAATTAGACCAGAGATCTTGCAGCTATTTGAAGAAGGCATAGATCCAACTCTTCAACACATAGGCACAGGCATTAACTCCCTCAACAAGACCCCAAAGGCATAAGAAGTTAAAAAAAATCAATATGTGGGTATACATTAAACTGAAGAGCTTCTGCACAGCAAAGGAAACTATCAAAAACCTCAACAGAGAGCCAACAGAATGGGAGAAAATTTTTGCCCGCTACTCCTCTGAGAGAGGACTAATATCTAGAATATACAGAGAACTCAAGAAACTCACCGATAAGAACACAAACAACCCAATCAAAAAATGAGCAAGTGAACTAAATAGGCACTTCACAAAAGAACAAATACAAATGGCCAATAAGTATGAAAAAATGTTCAGTATAATTAGCAATCGGAGAGATGCAAATCAAAACTACCCTGAGATTTCACCTAACTCCAATTAGAATGGCAATCATTAAAAACACAAACAATAAAAAATGCTGGCGAGGATGTGGAGAAGTAGGAACCCTAATACACTGATGGTGGGATTGCAAATTAGTGCAACCACTTTGGAAAACAGTGTGGAGGATCCTCAGAAGAATGGGAATGCACCTACCATATGACCCAGCAATACCACTTCTAGGTATCGCCCCAAAAGAATGGAAACCAAATTACCAGACTAATGCATGTGTAGCTATGTTTATAGCTGCACAATTGACAAATGCCAAACTGTGGAACCAGCCAAGATGCCCATCAACTGAAGAATGGATTACAAAACTATGGGATATGTACACAATGGAATTTTATGCAACCATCAAGAAGAACAAAATTATGTCATTTGCAGGAAAGTGGGTGGAATTAGAGAGCATTATGCTTTGTGAGATTAGTCAGTCACAAAAAAGTGAAAAGTTGGATGCTCTCCCTAATATGCGAAAGCTAGGTAGAATAGGGCATAGGAGGGAGTTCAGACAAAGATGGAGAAAGCCTCAGATGAGTAAAGAAGGAGAACTAACTGAGGGGGATGGGAGTGGGGAAGAGGGAAACACCCTAATGCACAGGATGTACATATGCAAATATACCAAAGTCAACTACTATACTGAGCATGGAAAGAGGGAAGGGGAGGGAATGGGGGTGGGAATTAGGGGAGGGCTAATTAAAAAATAAATAAAGAGAACAATCATTGTCTTGCTGAAGTGCATGTAGTTGTGAATATCAAAAGACATAAGAAAACAGTTCGCAAAATGCTAGAGGAGGTCATTTTTATATGGATAAAATGATGCTTAAGGAAATACCAGAACCCCAAGTTAAATTATAAAGTCCTTACACAACTGATAAAAATTAGACTTCTGCAAAAGGCAACATACACATAAAATGTTTCTAGTGCTTGAGGTAAGATACATAAGATGAGCTTGGCCAATTTAAGATTCTTCAACGTGGCCACGAGTAATGAGTTTCATACAGCATTTTAAGAGGGGTTGTGTTCCATAGAAGAGGGATCATGTCTTAGGGTGTGCTCCCCAAAAACAGATCCAGAGGAGAGGAGGCTTCATGTGCAAGTGACCTATTATAAAAGAGTTCCCTGGAAAATGGTTAAGTAATAGGGAAGCAAGATGTAAAGGAAAGAGCTCAAGAAAAGGTGTGCTATCAAATAAAGAGCCATAAATAATATATTTTGCTCAGTTTCACAGAAGAGAGCTTGAGATCTTGTGGGACATGCTTAAAACTTAGTGGAAAACAGCATGAAAGAACAAAACTGTCACTGTGCATCAAAGATCTATCCCAATGGGACAGTTATATACAAATCTGACTGATGGATTGAGATAAGATCATATTTTCAGTATGGTCGTAGTGATAAATGAATTTTTTTGAACAACCATCCACACATTCTATGGAATGTATCAAGACATCTTCTATGTGCCACATCCTGAGTAAAGCACTAGTAAGTACCCTTATAGAGATTACCGTATGACAGGGAAAAAAGAATCAGTGGAGAATTTACAATAAACAAGGATGAGTGTTATGCTACCCACAGGGCTTTACCCAGTTCCTGTCACTGTAAAGCCACAGAAAAACAGAACATAATCTTTAAGTTCCCTCCTAGTTTCAAATGCTGGCTCCATCATTATCACTGCGTGACCCTGGGCAAATTACCGACAATGTGCCTCACTATTGCCATATGTGTCTCGGAGATAATAACTTCACGAGCTGAGAGTTTGTTTTGTGAAGATAAATGTGGTACTGTATTAAAAAAAAACTTTCACAAGACTGTTTAGGAAGTTTGTATCTATCTCTACTCAATATTTAATTCATTGAAATAATTTCCATTTTTTTCTGATTCTGTGTTTACCAAAAATTAAATTCTGAATTTAAGTTGGTTTTCATTTAGCTCTATAGGGAGGAGGAAAATAATGCTGGTGAAAGATTATGAGTAGTTCAGTCTCCTGGCAGTTATATCCCACACTGAAAATTGAGCTTCAGCTTTATAGATGTGTGAAAAAATAACAATAAAATATTGTATAGTATCTTCCTTGGAATTTAAGCCATGATGGCTTCTTCTGACTGGAGAAGACTTTTCATGTTTTTCTCACAATGTTTTTTATAGTTTGAATCTTGAATGTCCCTTAAAGGTCAATGTGGTAAAGGCTTGGTCATCAGCCTGAGGCACTTTTGGGAGGTGGTGGAACCTTCGGGAGGTGGAGTCTAGTGGGAGTAAGTTAGGTCATTGGGGTATGTCCCTGAGGGGGATGTTGGGAGCACACCCCTCCTGCCTCTTTTTGCTTCTTGGCTGCTGTGAGGTGAGCAGCTCTTCTGCCACATGCTCTTGCCCAAAGGGGCCCAAATGACTGTGGACTGAAACCCCATAGAAAGCCAACTAATGCAAAATTCTTCACCATATAGGCCTTTCCCATTCTTGAAGTGGTACACAGGTGGAATGAACTTTTGGAAGTTAGAGGAAGCTTTGATTTGCTTATGAATTGATAGAAGTCAGAATCCACGAGGCAGATGGGATGGAAGGACAGTGCTTTAATTACCTTCTAAATTCCCTATCCTGGAGTTGTGGGGATAGCAAAGAAACAACGCCTGAGGCTGGAAGATGAGATCACCAGTGACGTTTAGTCATGTGCACTCATAGCACAGGGAGGAGGGCATAGGAAACTATGCGGGGCCACATGGGGTAGGAGTAAGGAACAGAGAGAACAGCCAGAAGTTATGGGAAGCTGGCTTTGTAGTATTAAGAGTTTGGGGGTATCCCTAGTTCCTGGGGAAGGATATGATTAGATAGTTTGAATAAGTCCATTGGCAGGGAACTCGAACCTGCTACTCAGGGACAGGTGGGAACCACACCTGGTCCTTTGATAAGGAGGTTTTTGGCTAGGGAATCTTATTTGCAGATTTGGGAGGCAGACATGTGGTTAGGCCTTTGAAGCCCTTTGGATTTCAACAAATGTCAAGGCAGCAATCAACTGAGCCTTGATTTTAGTCCTTATGCCATAGTGGGACAGAAGGAAGAGTCAGGAAGAAGAGAGGGCTCCTTGTTCAATCACTGTAAAGAGAATTTTTGGGGAAATTGCAAGTTTCCTAGAGATATTTCGCACATAAATTATTTTAAGTATGCAGAGTAAAGCCTCCTCCTCCATCTTTCCTTTAAAATATCCAATGACATCTACTTCAATCCTGCAGGACTTGGTGCAAGTAGATCCCGAAGGTGAAAACAAAGAAGTAGAAAGTTTAGCTCTAAATATGGCATGGGGTGAGGACAGAGACTGCCTGGGGGACAGTAGGCATGAGTCATATTGATCAGTTTTTTTCTGAGCTTGATTTGCTGGGTCCATAATCTGCTTTCCAATTTTGTCAGCCCCCTGAAGCTCAGATCTAGGCCTGCAGTCATTTGCCAAAGCAAATGTCAAACAGCAGGCCTTCTCAGTCTCTCAGATGCCGTCCACCAGGCCTGTACTTTCTGCATCTGACATATAAGCATTCTAAGTTTGCTAAAACAAATACATTTGCTATCTTTCCTCTCTGGTACTTTTCTGATTCATTTTTCTTTCTTTTATCTTTCTTTCTTTCTTTCTTTCTTTCTTTCTTTCTTTCTCTCTCTCTCTCTCTCTCTCTCTCTCTCTCTCTTCTTTCTTTCTTTCTCTCTCTCTCCCTTTTCTTTCTTTCTTTCTTTCTTTCTTTCTTTCTTTCTTTCTTTCTTTCTTTTCCTTCCTTCCTTCCTTCCTTCCTTCCTTCCTTCCTTCCTTCCTTCCTCTCTCTCTCTTTCTTTTCTTCTTTATAGATTATATAGTAGGAAATAAATATTTTGGAGAATGAGTTACCTGACTTTTGCTTTAAACATTTTTTACTGATTTTACTTTGAGTGAATTTTTTTTACTTGAACAAAGTTTTGATCTCTCAAACATGTATCTTTAACCTTATGTCAGAAAATTCAATTAAAAGAACATGATTAACTTTTCTAACACAAAAGAGAAAATGAAGGAAAAAATATATGAGTATTTTTATTCTTATTCTCCTTAACATATTCAGAGATAGGAGGGGGGGAGAATAGATAGAAGAGGCTCACATTAATGATTTAATGCATATTTACAGTATTTTAAAAATCCTCTTGAAGCCCGGAGCAGTAATGCACACCTGTAATCCCAGTACTTGTGAGGCTGAGACAGGAGGACTACAGGTTTGTGGTCAGCCTCAGCAACTTAGTGAGACTCTCAGCAACCTATACAGACCCTGTTTTAAAAAACAAAAAGAAAAAAGACTGGAGGTATAGCTCAAAGGTAGAATGCCTCTGGGTTCAATCCCAAGTGCCACCAAACCAAACAAAACAACAACCAAAAAAAAAAAAAAAACCTCTTGAAAACTCTACAAGTGTTTCTAAGCTGTTGGTAGAATCTTTGATGCAGATTGATAGAGGAGTAAGAAGAGAATGAAAAAAGAAGTAAACATAGAAATTCCAAAGCATATGCAGTGAAGGGAGCTCAGGACATGATCTCAGAGAAAATGTGGATTTCCTGGTTGTCTCCCTTTATCTTTTCTCTCAGATTGTCAAAGTGGGTTTTCCAAATCTATCTGACTTATCAACATTTTAAATTTATTTCTTACAAATTCAATATGCTGTGAACTCTGTGGTGTGTAGCAAACCAATCATATAATTTAAAAAGCTTTTTGTCTTAGTCTTGATCTACTTTGACCTTCCCACCAATTCTTGTCTGATGATGTGACAGGCATTTGGTGTTTTGCGATCCCAGCCTCTCCTCCATCCTTTTATGGCAACAGCCCCTTATTTTGCCTTGGATGCATGATGTCTCGGCATTTCATTTAATATGCAGCCTCCTTCCCTGCACTACAGGAATGAAACATATATCCAAGAAATGCAATGCCGCTGGCCATGGTTGCTGGATCAGGGGTGAGTTCACGACTCAGATGACACCTTCACAGCCAATTAGATCCAGTTCTGGCCTGTGACTCGAGCTAGTTGGGAAGTGGACTCTTTCTTCCGGGAGATTGAGTCCTGTCATCTGGCTGAAGCCTGCAGCCTCTGGGAGCCAACATGTAGACCCTGATAATGGGGAAAGCCAATTCAGGGGAAAGAGAGAAGAAAAGAAATGGACTTTGGAAAATAGCAGGACACTTTTAAGTTATATGACAATAAATAACATTTTTGGCTTAATTCATTTTGTCGACTTTTTAGTTTTAATTGCAAGATGGGGCTTCTAATCATGCTCTGAGCAATTTACATTTGTAATAATGTCCATAATCTATTTTAGATGTAGCACAGTAAATTATAAATTTATAAATTATACCCTAAAATTAAACTAGCTCTATATATCCTTAGTGTATTCTATCATGAAGTAGCTGGGAGGAAAAGGTTAAGACATCCTCTTACTTCATTTCATGGATAAGTGTAACTTTCCCAGAGGAAAGGAAAAAAAGTAGGTGGCCCCTTTGGATCTCCTTACCAACCGAATCTCTGGGTAATAACCTCATGCTATTTGGTAGGAAGAAACATCTTAGCTCTTAACTTCCTTTAGTGGGAAGCCCTTAGCTAAGGGTTGTCTAAAAAAAATAGAAACCTGGACCCATAAGACATGACTTCCTGGATAATGTCATTCAAGCTGTGCCACTCCTTGGAGTTGTTTAGTGCTCCAAATGTTTCACATACAGGATAAATCCTGTGAGTATTACTTATAGAACTCATTGTTCTGAACAAGAATCAGGGGAGCTGCCACCGATGTTCCAGATGTCTCTTTGCTTTGAGATATTTTCTCACCTGTGCCCTTGAAATTATTTAATAAAGCTTGTTATAGGGTAAAATCTCTAATTCCTGTGAGTCTGATTTGACAATCAGGTCCTGTAAATTAGCTAAATGACCTAAGTGGATTAATGGACATTTGACCATATCACTAAAGATACCAGCCCAACATGGCCCACAAAGGAGTTTAGAAAGGGCTTCTCATGGAGTCTTGTATTAGTGATGGAATACATTTAGTTGTGTCTCACAACAGCCTGGCTAATAACTATGTATGTTTTCTACATCTAATTTTTAATATATAATGCTATAGAGAAGTTTGTTAAAATAAGATTCTTGTAACCTATTTTTTTCATTCTTTTTTGTTTGTTTTGGTTTTTGATACTGGGGATCGAACCTACGGTCATTCTATCTCTGAGCTACACCCCAAGCCCTTTTTATTTTTTATTTTGAAACAGGGTCTTGCTAAGTTACCACACACTGGCCTCCAACCTGCAATCCTCCTGCCTCAGCTTTCCAAGCACTGGGGTTACAGGAATGAGCCACCATTTCTGCTTATGTGGCCTCAGATTTTAATGAGGGCTGAATATCACCAACTAAATCATCATGGCAAAAATGACCATATTCTAAAATGATATGCTGGATTTTCAATGCAAGACTTGAAAAACAGGTGAAGAAAATCTCTGAGTCTTCAGAAATTAACACTGACAGAGTACAATGGTTGGATTTGAAAGAACACTGGGAACTAAATCTTTCTTTGGAGAATGCTTGGGTGTTATGAATGCCCATGGAAAGGAAGTATGTCCTTTCCACTGTTTCCCAGAGGCAATAGCTTCATCAAGACTAGTCAGGCTGGGCGTGGTGGTGCACGCTTGTAATCCCAGTACTTTGGGAGGCAGAGACTGGAGGATATGGGTTCACGGCCAGCCTTAGCGCTCTCTCTCTCTCTCTCTCTCTCCCTGTCTCTCTCTCTCTCTACTTAGTGAGGCCCTCTGCAACTTCGTGAGACCCGGTTTCAAAATAAAGGATAAAAAATAGGGCGGGGGGTGTAGCGCGGAGGTAGAACGCCCCTGGGTTCAATCCCTGGTACTGCAAAAAAAAAAAAAAAGACTAGTCAGAGTTTGAGAATCAGTTGAACAGACCCATTTCTCCTTATTAACCAAACTGCCTCCTGCTCCACTTCGCCCTCTGCCCCCCCATCAATAACTGCAGAGGTCAGAAGACACAGACTTCCTGGGGTGGGTGGTGAAGAAGCTGGCCAGGTGAGAAAAAAAAAAAGAAGCCTGCCAACACCTCCTTTCTTGCAGGCAGCTAATCATATAAAATCCTAGTGAGGGAAGAGTTTCAACCCTGAATTAAATTCTGGTTTTAAAGAAAATCTGGGGTCTTAGTATATTGATTAGTGAAGGGAAATTAATCTAAAACAGTAACTGGAAGTGACCAAAGGACATTTTAATTTTATGATTAGGAGAGGATAGTTAAGTAGCTCCCTGAGGTTTTCATATGGTTCAGGGAAAAGCCAGCACTTAGCATGGATTTGAATGAGCATGGAGGATTGGGCAGGAAAAGAAAGGAATGTGCATAGGATAAAGTAATTTACTGACCACAATAAGGTTTTTTCCTAATATTGTCAATCAACATATATATTTGTTACATTTCTCTTCTTACAATGTTTGGCAGTATAGTTGTGATAAAAGACAAAAATGAAATGTGAATGTATAAATTAGGGTAAAAGAGATAGATATATTTGAATAGCTGCTTCTATTTGAAGGGTCCAAGATCCTGGTCTCTTCCCAAGGACTCATTTCCAGTGGTAGTTGTGGGTTATAAACAAGCTTGTGATCCTCCTGTCTCAGCCTCCGAAGTCCTGGGATTACAGGTGTACACTCCTGTACCTAGTCCATTGTGATTTCTTAATCAAGTTCAAGACTTCCACAAATAAGAGAAGATGCATGTACTGCTCTCTGACTTTTAGATGGGTTGGATAACAATTTTAAGTATTATATTTATTTTCTAAAATGTGTTCAAATGCAATTCTTTTAAGTTCATGAAGAAAACATTTTATTATGTAAATTATTTTTGTGAATATTTTTAGAGGAAATTTAATCCTGCATCATGTGAAATACAATCATTTTAACCTTTAGCCTTAAAACAGACATAATAAAATATAAGTCTAATTTTAAAGTTTTTTATGTTCATTTATTGGTGCATTGTAATTATACATTTTGATATATGTCAGGGTATCGACATCATACATGCACATATTGCACATTTAGCCCTCCCTCCAATCCCACCCAATTCACTCCCCCTTCCCTCCCTTTCATGCTCCGGATTAATAATTTATAGTTTGTTAGTTCACCATCTATCACTTTATGATAAATCCCTTAAATGTAGCTTTATATTTTGGAGGGCATCTACTGTTATGATGGCAAAATTCAGATATCTTTTAAGAAGGAACAAACATATACATCCATTCTTGCTTCTTAAGAGAAAGACATTCATTTTCATTGGATTTGTTTATTTATTGGCTAAATATATTTTAAACTATTTGATTTAAATTTTTATTAAGGACAGAAAATGTCAAACTGATGGCATTTTAAATAAATGTTTAACATTGTCAAGGGACTCTCTAACAGCCTGCAAATAGAAAGCATGGTAATTTTTTTTCTGTATTTTCCAGACTTGTGGCGAAGAGGAAGATGAGGGGTTGGAAAAATGGAGGAAAATAAAGAAAGACTAATCTTGGAGGAAAATTTAAAATTCTTCCTTTTGTGTCCAGAGCTCACTTTATAGAAAAAGAAAAAGTGTTTAAAAAAAGTTATGATGCATATGAAAAGTAACATTTAAGAAATAAATTATATCCATTATACAATTATCTTGCTGTCTTGCAGCCTGTAAGAATCACATAAATATTAGAGCAAAATTTAGGTTCACTGACTAAAACACACACACACACACACACACACACACACACATACACATACACACTATACACTAATAAAATAAAGAAGAATTTCCCTAACAAAGGCAGAGGGAATAGTCTTGAGTTTTATTGATCTCTGGAACAGTAGCTCCCCTGAGCAGAGAACCATAACAGAATTAAGGAAAGATCTTTCCATTCCAAAGACCAGACATTTGGAGGGCAGCCATTGTGAGCATAAAAGCTGAACCTGGCCAAGTGTTTTATTTCTTATTGGATTCTTGACTTTTTCTGACTTTCATCATTTAGTGAGTCATGACTGACAGTGTGTGTGTGTGTGTGTGTGTGTGTGTGTGTGTGTGTGTTTGCGCGCTCGCGCACGCGCGCATCTGCAGTAATTGATTCAGAAAGAAATGTCTCCAGGCATCCCAGCAGCTTTCTTCTGAACAAGATGGAACATTCTTTAAGCCCCCGAAGCTGCTGAGGCAGGGATGGAGAACCCCAGACTGTGGGGCTCTGATTTCACCCTGCTCTTTCAGGGCGCAAATTGGTTCCAGTCAGAATCAGATGAAGAAACGCCTGAATTGGGTGTCTCCGGTCATTCCAGAATTGCACTGGAATGCATGTTATTATTTCAGGAAGCTTCATGAGAAGCAGAATGGAATTATGCAAAGGACACAGGATTTGATCTCTGCAGTTGTGGGTCAGTCCTTGCCTTGCTGTGATATCAGGCAAGTCACTTAAATTCTTCAACTGCAAAGTTTTTCTTTTGGCAAATGAAGGATAGAGTATAAATCTTGTTTTGCCTAGTTGGTGGACATTACAAGGACAGCTGGATTTTTATGTGAAATCATCCATTTTTAATGCCCTATTAAATTTTATTTTTAATTGTATGAGGTAAAGAAAAAGTATGGATGAGAATCGTTTTAGAGAAGCCAAGCATTATTCCATTATTTTTTCTTCTTTGGCCTTCACGGCTGAATTTCTCACACTGTTTGCTTTTAATCCCTTCTTTTCTCTATTTTTCACTTCTCAAGCCACACACTCCAGTCTGGCTGCTTCTACATCAGGACCCCATGTCACTAAGCACAATGGACATATTTCTGTCCATATCTTACCTGATGTCTAATAGCACCTGAAAGTCTCAAGTAAGCCCTTCTTGACATCCCCAGTCCCTGGTTTCATAGACAATCATGCTCCCCTCTCCTCTCTCTGCATGCTCAATGTTACAGTTTGGATGTATAATGTCCCTAAGACGTCATATAGACAAGGTAGCCATGTTGGAGATGGAGCTGGGTTGCTGTAGAGGGGTTCCTGAGGTTGTGGCTGGAGGAGGTAGGGGCGTGGCCTTAGGGATTATATATGTCCCTTGCCCCCCTCTGCTCTCTTTCTGCTTCTCCTTCCATGATGTGAGAGCAGAAAACTTGTGCTTGCGCTCTCTCTGTATCTCTCTCTCTCTCTCTCTTTCTCTTTCTCTCTCTCCCTCCCACCACCATGCCCTGAACTCCATAGACATCACCTGGCCCCTTACATGGCCTAAATCTTCAGAATTATGAGTGAATAAATATCCTTCTTCTAAGTTGTTGTATTCAGGTTTTTTGGGTCACAAGAGCTAGAATGGTGACTGAAACACTCTTTTTCTTCATGCTTTCAGAAAGCATTCTCCCTCTTCCCTCTGCCCTTTAAATATTATGTTCTTAAGGTCCACTTTCTTCCCCTTACTCTACATTCTTTCTCCATAGGTAAATCTTATCCATGCTCATGACTTCAAATACCCTTTAGACAACAAATTACTCAAATGTGCACCTCCAGCTCAGAGCTCCCTGTGGACCATTGGATTCTACTGCTTTCTAAGTATCTCATTTTTTAGGCAATTCAAGCTCAACATGCCTAAAACCCTATTCAAGGTCTTTTCCTTCAAACCTGGTCTTCTCCCAGGATGTCCTTCCTGTCTCAGTGCTTGTCATTAACATCTATCCATCTGAGCAAGTTAGAGCCCTAGACTGGACTGGCAGTTTTGCTTCTCACTTTTTACCTGGAATTTCTCTTCTGTGTGCCTGCCTATTTCTTAAATCTTTTACTCTTCTCCATCTATACTACTATGACTTTAGTCTGAACAACTTCTACTCCTGAAACAACCTCTACCCTTTCTCCTTCAATGCATTCAACAGACATACTGATTTGTTTAAAAAAAATCTAATTATGCCCCTTACCTACTCAAAACCATTCATGGATTGTTAACTTTTCCTGAAGGAAAAGATTTTTTATTTTACAATTAGAGAACCTGTCTATGTATGTGATGTGGCCTCCCCCCACCAGCTTCAGCATAAATTGCTTTTCACCTTGCTAACCCCTGGATTTTTGGCTCCTAGAATCCACCAGGCTTCTTTCTGCCTCGGGTCTTGGACTTGGACTACAAATCTCCTTCCTTTCACCTGGACCACATGTTGTTTTCCAGAGGGTCTTCCGAATCATCATCCCCTTATGCTCCTCTTACAGATATCAGGTCAGACTTTACGTCTACTGTGGGGAATTGACTGGCCCTGCAGACTTGTCAGGTTCTCCTGGGATGTGCACTGCCGTGGCATTCTGTATTTCTCCTTTCATGTCACCACAGCATATAATCATAGTTGTGTCATAGTTTAGTTACTGTCATCTACTAACTCATCCACAAGCTGACTGTTGTTCCATCATTGTATTTTTTTTTTTTTTGCGGTACCGGGGATTGAACCCAGGGGCATTCTACCTCCGAGCTACACCCCCGGCCCTATTTTTTATACTTTATTTTGAAACCGGGTCTCATGAAGTTGCGGAGGGCCTCACTAATTAGCTGAGGCTGGCAGCGAACCCGGATCCTCCGGTCTCCGCCTCCCAAGTACTTGGGATTACAAGCATGCGCCACCACGCCCGGCCATCATTGTATTTCAAATGCCTAGCATAGTTGATCATATTTAGAAAAGGTTTGATAAATATCAACTGAGTGAATGAATGATTTTGAATACGATTTCCCTTCAGACTTTAATAACTTGCATACATTTAGCAATTATAAAAGCATGTTTTATGATACATAATAAAAATAACAATCTGTTCCCTCTCCCATCCAGGTCCTAGAATGTGGCATCGTCAAATCCATTCTGCTCCCCATAGGAGACACACTTCCTCCACAGGTATCTATTTCAACATTGACTTTAAATGAGTTAGAGAAAGATTTATCTATTTTCTACTGAGGCATCAACCTTGGAGACAGTGTTTAAATATACAATTGTAGAGTCTGGCATAAATGTCCCTGCATAGGGAAAGGATCTTGGGGAAGAGGGAACATTGACTTCCATTGTCTGTGTTTCAAGAGCTACTTTCAAGCCTCAGCTTCAGTCTCGCTGGCGTTTCTTCCTTCTCCTCTCTTTCTTCATTGTCTCTTTGTCTCCAAACACTTTTTGCTCTGTCCTCTTCAATTACTATTTTGATGAAAAACTTTTCACTTATGCTTTGAAATTTCCAGGCACTGGAAACCTCTTATTATCTTGCAACCCTCTTAGGTCACTTTCTCCCGAACAGTGCAGATCCTTGGTTCATTGCTGAGAAGACCCTCTGACCCCCACTTCAAAGTTCTTCATGTCCTTAACTTCATGGCATTTTCTTCCTGTGAGTCCATGTCTCTATTCTTATGATTACCACTGCATTTACAGGAGGACTTTTGAAAGCATCTTCTGGCTCCTGGACATCAGTCTTCGCAGCGATCTCAGTGTGGCTACAAACTGTATGTCTGTGGTTCTGGCTAGCACCCTTTAATTGCCCCCCAGAATGTTCATTTCAAATCTTCCTGTTACTGTTCATCTGTCTATGTCTAAATATTGTTCATTATTCTTCTTTTACCATTGATAAATAACCATGCAGTATTTCACCGTAGTCTTTCTTTTCACATTCTGCAGTGAACCAATTTCAACCTGGCTTCCCCTAGGCCTTCCCTTTTCAGTGGAGGCTGCCTGTATCCCCCTAATTGCTGATTCCTCAAGATGGATGGATACACAAATATGTGTTTATTTCTCTCTAGACTTCTGAACTATTGTTAATACCCCTTGACAACCATTCCTTTTGAACCTCTTCCTTCACTCTGAATCTTTGACACTCACTCTCTCCTAACTTTCTTTTCCACTCTGGTCCCCCTCTCAGTCTCTATTAGTGACATCTTTTTACCCACATTAGAAAATACGGGATTGCTAATGATTCATTGTCAGTTGCCTTCTTCCCCTCTTACACTGCATATGAGCAATTTTACTTACATTCTCATGTTTGATTTCTGTCTCTACACTCTGGTTCCAAGATGTGGTGGCGAAAAGCTTGCACTCAGGGTTCAGAGGATCTAATTAGGACAGTGGCGTTGCTGCTTCCTTGCTGAATGCTCTTGGACAAGTCACTTCACACTTGTGAAACTTGATTACTTTACCTGCGTCCCGAGTACTGCACAGTGACTTCAGTGTGTGTCTCTTCAGGGTAGAAGAGAGAAAAGTCTTCTAATTTTTCAAAATAATTGGGACTGTAAGATATACTTGAGATGATTAAAATCTGACTGTAGTTGATCCCCAACTTACGATGGTTTGACTTAAGATGTTTTTTTACAAGGGGGAGAAAGTGATACATATTCAATAGAAACTATTTTGGATTTTGATTATGGCATAAAGATAAAACCTCTGAACTTGGATCTCTAAAATAAAGGTTTTGAGTAACCTCAATGGGTAAAGAACCCTAAAAATTGTGTAGCTGGATGAGTGTAGAAGGAACATGGCTTAGATGAAAAACAAATGTTAGGCATTTTAAATGTACCCTTGTAACTACCTACATAATCTATATTTTTCCAGGTATCGTGTATACATTTGAGTATTCTCATAAATGCCTCTTTGTCCTTTTTCTTTTAAATAGGCTATTTTAAATGGTGGGGAACTTTATATCCTAACCCAGAGTTTACAGAATATCCAGCAACAAGAGAGACTCATGACAGAACTTGAGTCATTCGGAAATGGTGGGCTTGTAGCTATTTGCCGTGCTGATGAAACTTTGTAATGCCTCCTTCTGAGGACAGCATAGAGAAGTTTTCATTTGTGGAATGATGGCTGAATTCTGTTTGGAGGAATCTAGTTGTTCTTGTTTGCATGATTAAGAAAGAAAGGTATAAATATGAAGGAGTGGACCTTCATGAACATTTATAAATTATCTTTTGCTACCTGGAACTTTTAGACTTTCTACTTTTAGAGCATTTCTTACTTTATAAGCTCATTTTTTCATAATATTAAAGCTACAAATTCACTCCCCCATTACCCTGCTCCATTGCTGGAGAGCAGGGCTATTACTTGACTGCAAATCACACAGACCTGTTGGAGACTTTAGTTTGGAAACTAGTGATGCAAAGAAAGAGGTGACTTGTAGGATCTGTCATGATAGGGAGACAGCAGTTACATGCGTCTCCAAAGTTGCAGGGCTTTTTACCAAGAGTTTCTAGTGCTCAGTGTTCAAAGTAGGAGAGGCAGTTTTAAATCCCTGGCCCCTGTGGTGGAAGCAGTGATGTATCTAGGAAGGGGTTCCTGCAGTGTCACTGGGATTTGATTCTGGCAGCATGGGCTCCATCTCTAGCTGTCTGCCCTCCTGGATAGGCTATGAACTAATAACATTTTACTTGATGGGATCTTTCCTTCTTGGTGATACATTTCTTTTGGCATGTAAGAATATTTATTGATAGACTCCTCAAACAACTATCTAACTAGGCTAACTGATCTAAGATATCAGTTAGCTTTTGCAGTGTAACCGACTAGGCCCCAAACTTCCTGTCTTCATAGAATAATAATATCTTAGCTTGTCATTCTGTGAGCCAGTTATTTTTGCCAGCCTCACATGGGCTCATTTATGTGGTTGTAGTCGTCACCTGGCTGATCCATTGGGGACTGGTTGGTCTCTGATGGCCTCATGTCATAACTGTGACAAATGTGAAGGAGGGATTCAGGCATGTACCTACAGGAGGCTCCCGGTGTGCTTGCTACTGTGGGAAAAGTCCAGGCACTTTTGAAACCCATGTTTGTGTCACATTTGATAATGTCCCAAAGCAAGTGACATGGTGAACCCAGATTTAATGAGTAAAGAAATATAATCCACCCTGTGCAAAGTCACATTACAAACAGGTGTAGAAACAGGAACAGAAGAAACGGGAATAGAAGAATTTGTTTTTTCATCCCCTTACCAGCATAGAATGCTTTTGTTTGTCTCATTTAACCCTCTAAGACTTGAATGTACTCTCTTTGAAGCTTCTAGACTGTTGAACATGCGATTTTCTCTTCTGGGTCACTACTTCTCATTTTTCTTCCCGGATAAATCCCCATGGAGTCTTGTTTCATAATTCAAGACTCCACTTCTTCAGAAAATTGTGAACTGTGAATTTTTTTATCTCAATACTACAAAATGTTGGGAATCTATCATTTATGTTACTCCTTCTCCTTCTCCTTCTTGTACTAGAAATTGAACCCAAGGCATTCTACCTCTGACCTACACCCCCAGCCATATTTTATTTTTTATTTTGAAACAAGATCTCACCAAGTTGCTGAGGGCATCACTAAATTGCTGAGGCTGTCCTGGAACCTGTGATCCTCATGTCTCAGCCTCACAGGTACTGGGATTACAGGTATGCGCCACCAGGCCTGGTTTATGGTATTTATTACATTGCACTTCACCAGTAAAGTTCAACTGGGTAACAATTTCTCAAGAAATGGAGATTTCCCAGAGTCTGGCATGATGTTTAGTAAATGATAGCTGCTCCACAAACTACTACTGAATAAGGTATGCATCGACATTGTTGTGCCCCCCTTTCCTCTGGGGCTTACTAATGATGAGCTAGTCTTGGGAAAATCTCCCTGCAGTTGAGGGATTCTCACGTTCCTGAGAAACTTGTATATGAAGAGACTGTTGTAGCTATGGGAGGTCTAGCCCTTTATTTTATTGCTTATAGTGTTCATCTGGTCTGAGTAGTAGCCAAAACCAAGAGTTAGAGATTTTGACTCTAGAATATTCCTGTAGCATATTCTGAGCACTGTAATCCCTACTTCTCCTTCCTTTTAATAAGCCAAAAGATGCTATGAAGGTCAGTCCTGCTTGGCGCACAATGACCTGGATTATTGGGGTATTGATGGCTTATATTTCATCTGTCTTTTCCAAGATGGATTTCATGTTTTGTGTTGTCCTCTAACTTTTAAAACGTTGGAAATAAATCATCCATTCCATCCCACTTCTATCTCTTCATAAGCAGAACAGCATGCTAATAAACCGTATATTTACTCTTTAACCTTTCAACGAACTTGTTGAAGTTAGTGAAATTCAATTCTTTCCAAAGAACGAGACTAAAAATAAGATCGCATATATTCTGGCATCTCTCTTAACCCCAAACAAAGATGAGAAACCTTTTAGAGATCACAGGGCTATTTAGGGACTTTCCCAATATCCTAGAGTGGCCAAAATATTTTGTTCTTTTCCCTTTCCCCTCCCCCCAGCTTTCTCCAAATCTGAGCCAAATCAGATAGCCACAAAGTGGGAAGATCTGTCTCCTGTGCTCCCTTCTTTGTAGTAGGATAATGGAAAATGCTCAGTTGGTCATATTGGAGCTCCTGGCAGCTGCTGTGTTGGCAACAATTAGGGAAGATTTTGAACTGAACGTCTGGCTGCTGAAAGTTTTTGGATTTGGGGTTTGATGTTATCGAAAAATTCATCTGGTCAGATGCAGAAACATATTGTTTAATCTAGCAGGAATGCGAGCAGGTTGTCCCACACAGTGCATGTTGGAGTGCTCTGTCTTTTTTGTGGTGAAGTCTACAGCAGTTGCTCTATGTAATTCGAGACGGTATGTCTGGGTACAGAGCACTCCACCACATCTCAGTTGAGTCTGTTTCAACCCTTAGACTGACTCTGAAGAGATCGCTCAAATTATGAAACACTGGTTAAATTTCCTGGTTCCTCCTGCAAAGTTTGAAATGTTTTACTAATCTCAAGCTAATTCTCTCTTGCAATAAGATTTTGAGTACTTAATCCAAGAATCATCTTCAAACACACACATAGAAAATGACCTTAATATGAGGACGTATTTATTTGACTCAGGCAAAATACTTTTATTGCTTGAAAAAATATTATTTCTAATAGTAAACTACATTTGACTCAAACTGACTGATCTCTTTATGTCTGTTCTATCACTTAATTGTGCCACTTTAATTGTTGATAAATACATACACCACTACACCTAGTTCAAACACATAGTATTTGATTTTTTATACAAGTATTAAAATAAGCAAGTTGAACAATTGTCTCTTCTAAAACACAAAAACAAGCTGGGCGAGGTGGCACATGCCTGTAATTACAGTACTTGGGAGGCTAAGACAAGGGGATCACAGGAGGTCAGCCTCAGCAATTTAGTGAGACCCTCAGCAACTTAGTGAGAACCTGTTTCAAAATTAAACAAAAGTTAAATTAAATTAAATTAAACAAAAATGGGTGTGTAGCTCAGAGATAGAATGCTCCTGGGTTCAATCATCAGTACAAGTAAGTAAGTAATAAAACACAAAAACACAGCTAATTTTGGAATCCTTGTTAAGTGGGGAAACACTGATAAACTTACCTGTAGGGGAAATTCCTTGCCTAGATTAAGATGCTGTTTTAGAGCCAGGTGTGGTGGCATATGCCTGTAATCCCAGTACTTGGGAGGCTAAGACAGGAGGATTGCAGGTTTGAGGCCAGCCTCAGCAATTTAGTGAAACCTTCAGCAACTAGTGAGACCCTGTTTTTAAATAGAAAATAAAATAGGGCTGGTGTAGATCAGAGGTAGAATGTCCTTTGGTTCAATCCCCAGTATCCCCCTAAAAATAATGCGGTCTTGGTCCATTTAGGCTGTTATAATAGAATACAACATAGACTGCATGGCTTAAACAACATATATTCATTTTTTTTGACATTCTAAAAGCTGGGAAATCCAAGACCAAGGAGCTAGCAGATCTGGTGTCTGATGAAGGTCCACTTCCTGGTTCATAGCTGTCTTCCTGCTGTGTCCTCACATACTGGAAGGGATGGGCTTAATGAGTCTCTTTTTTAAGGGAACTACCCTCGTGACCTAATCACTATCACAGCTCCCACCTTCTAACATCATACACTGGAGGTTGGGATTTAAACTACTGACTTTTGAATGGATATAAATATTGTCTATAGAAGATGCCTTTCTTTGTATATGAGTTGTGGGAGTTGGGGCTTTTAGGCAACTGATTATAATTGGAAGGAATGTCTATGAAAGAGGGATGTATTTATTTGTTGATTTTCTGAACAGACATATACCTAACTTCTCTAGTAGCGATTTCATTTACCATCACTGCCATAATCTCACCTGCATAAGTGGTAGGTACTATATAACTTCTATGAGCAAGTTGTGTTGTTGGATAGCATCAACCTTCAGAAGTTTAGGTTTGCTTTCTTTTGGATGTTAGGGCATAGGCCATATAATATATTGAAACCTTTTGGGGTCATTTAATTATGGATTCATAATCAGATTAGCTTAATTAAAATATTTTTTTCTGGAAAACCTTTCACACATATATCGAACTTTGTACTATTTTCTATGATTATTTTTATAATAAGCTCATGTTTGATAATTTAATTGTGTGGTTTTTTCATTAAACAATCTGAGTTGGTCAGCACTTTTTATGACTGTTGGTATACATTACTGAAATACTAAGAGCACCATCATCTGTCAGTTCTACTTTAAGTCAATAACTTTCTTTCATATGATAAAAAATATTTTTAATTCCTGGTTCTTCACACCAATGACCAAATGAGACATTGCAGAATGACCTGAGGATCTATTTCAGCCACGACTATGACTTCTAATTCCTGTACAACCAGACACTTAAATCATGCATAGAAAAATTAAACCAATCCTATCCTTTGGTCTCTCATGTTGCTACAGTAATATGCAATAACACTAGAAATGTAAGCTAGTAGTTGTTCAAAATCAAATGTCTAGAACCTTCTACAACCCTAAAGTTTGCAATGGAAGCCTCTATATGTTTTCTTAGATATAGATGCCCCCTTCATTTATGATGGAGTTGAGTACCACTAAGCCTTTGTGAATTGAAAATAACTTGAACATGTGTGTAAATCACCTAACTCCCAGACCTCCTAGTCAGCAACACAGTCCACTGTAGAGTATCAGGTGTTTCCCTTTGTGACCGTGGCTGACTGGGAGCTGCCTCTCACTGTGACCCAGCACTGCAGAAGTATCATGCTACAGACATATCACTTACCCAGGAAAAGATCAAAATTCAAATTTTGAAGAAGTGGGAAAGAAACTTTAGGGATACTTGATTGATGTTTTTAGTTGTGGCTCTGTTATACAACTTGACATCCAAATTTGAACTTAACTTTCTCCCTTACCCCCTTTTTTTGCAGTACTGGGGGTTGAATACAGGGACACTCTACCACTGAGCTACATTCCCAGCCCTTTTTATTTTATTTTATTTTTTTGAGATAGGGTCTCACTAAGTTGCTGAGGCTGGCCTCGAACCTGTAATCCTCCTTTCTTAACCTCCAGAACTACTGGGATTACAGGTGTGCACCACCACACCTAGTTTTTCCATTTTAAAACAAACTTTCCTGTTAAATTCCCCCCCCCAATGCTGGGAATTGAACTCAGGGCCTATTTTTGCTAATGCAAAGGCTCTACGACTGAGCTGTATCCCTAGCCCTCCTGTTAAATTCTTTATTGCTAACAGTGGACTAAAAGTTTCTCCAGCTTGAAACCCTCGAGCTAGCTTTGATGCCTTCTCATCTTCTGTGCCTTATATTCAATATACTACCAGTTCTTGATCATTCTTGCTTTGAAATATGTTTTAGATTCTTACTGCACTTCTCACGCCATCATCTCTTACCAAGTCACTGACACCTTTCCATTAATTCATTTGCTCCTCATTCTTATTTATGATCATTGTGTTTGTATCCTTCTTCCAGTTTAATCTCCCTAATACTCTCTTTTGTTAGACTACTCTGCTGTAAATACTGGAGTGATTTTGACTTTTTCCTTCTCTACCTTGGCTGATGAATCCAGTTCCTTGTTAAGCTTCATCGATTTTCATGAGTGCTTTTTATCAAGTCATCAGTTTTCTATTTCACACCACACAGTGCTGTCAGATGAGTCTTTTAATCACCGTTATGATGATATGCTTTTCCAGCCAACAATCGTTTGGTGCATACCATTATCTGAGGCATGGCAGGCTTATGCAAAGAGATGCAGGCCTGACCTTGCCTCTCAGGGTGATTCTTTTACTGCCGCCCTTTATAGACCAAATAATCTAGTCAAGTGAAACTTTTGTTTTTTAATCCCAGCTTTCTCCCCTTAGTACTTTCACTGGGCTGTTTATTTCACCCAGAATGAACTTTCCTTCAAATTCCAGATTGCTTTTAGTGTCCTTCATAAGTGTCTCCCTGCTCTTAAAACTCTCTTTGTTCTGGAGTCCCATGAACTTTATTTTTACAATTATTTCATTCTGTCTTCTATTATACATATGTATGATTCAGGTTTATCTTCCCTCGAAGCTTCTAGTTCTTAAGATGTCTGTATATTTTAATCTGTTCCCTTTTTATAAGACTTATCGTAACACCATATTATAAATACTAAATATATTTAATTGAATTTTTAATTAATGTGCACAATGCCTCTCTCCTGTCTTCAACTTTACTTTTTACTCTTCTTCAAGATAGATGATTTGCTACAAATTAGCACAGTCTACTTGTTTCCTGTGTTCCCCACTCTTATTCTTGCTTGAAGCTTTGCACATGACACATGTAACATGCGAGCATCCTGTGATTTTTTGGGAAGCATTTGCTAATGGTGGTTAAGAGCAAAATTTTTAGCACTGCGGTACCAAGGAGCAAAATTTTTAGCATTGAGGTACCAAGGTTCTATTTCCTTCCAGCTGCATGGAAACTGGGTACCATTACATAACTTCCCCAATCAAGAGCAAGAGAGAGAGAGAGAGAGAGAGAGAGAGAGAGAGCTGAGGCTGGCCGCCAACCCGGATCCTCCGGTTTCCGCCTCCCAAAGTACTGGAATTACAAGCGTGCGCCACCACGCCCGGCCTATTTTTCTTTTTAAAAGGTGAAATTAGTAGTATCAACATTATAAAGGAAAAACCACTTAGCACAGTGACTGGGATATAATTATCATAATAAATAAATGTTAACAATTTCTCTTCCTAGTTCTTCTCTTTCTATCTCTTTATCTATTTTAATGAGAAAGAAGGGCTTCAAGACTTCTGATTAGTATTATGTCCCTAGTACTATTTTATCACTAGACTCACAAACATGAAATAGTCATAGACACTAGGCACACAAACATGAATAGTCATTGTCACTAGAATAACAAACATGAGTAGTAATAGATCTGCCCTCGTCACCATCCTCCATTATTAAGAGCTACAGTCTCGGTGAAAGACAGGTACCCCAAACATTTGTAAAGATGGGCTTGAATGTAGATGTGTGTGAAATATAGGAAATTGATTCTCTTTTCTTTATGTAGTGGGAGACTGAAAAGGTTTGTGTATATACTGTAAGTAATAGAGCTCATTTTGGATAGAAGCAATGAAGAAAATTGAGGTGAGTTGGAATAATCCATTACAAAGAGAAACATGGTATGACTAATAACTAGGAAGAAGCCAGGCCAACGTTGACACCATAGAGGAGCTGGAGATTACCGCATCCATCCATATATGGGATACTAGTAAAGGGAAGTGCCATAAATTGTATCTTAAAATCTCTCCAGGACTCATGTATTAAGGCTTGGTCCTCAGCCTCTGATATTATTGGAATGTGGTGGAACTTTTAAGAGGTGGAGCCTCTTCAGGTCACTGTGGGTGTGCCCTCGAAGAGGATCATGGGGCCCCAGTATCTTCCTCTCTCTTTTGCATCCTGGCCTTGAGGTGACCAGTTTTTCTCTGCCAAATGCTCCCACCGTGATGTGCTGCTTTGCCACAGGCCCAAAAGCAATGGGGCCAACCCACCATGAAATGAAGCTTCCCAAACTGTGAGCCCAAATAAACTAGGAAATTGAATTACTGAGAAGAAAAATGACAAAACATTTTTTTCGAGAATTTTGTCAGATATCCTTGGCTCTGAAATTTGCTAATAGAGAATCATAAAGTTACCTTTCATGGAGCTTTGTGGAGTTTTAATGGATAAGTATCAGGGTTAATTGGATATTTTTATCCAAGACAGTAAGAAATAAACAAGATGTCCTCTTGAGCCCATTAGCAATTGTAGGATTTTATTATGAATAAATACTTGAAAAGAGGATTTATAATTCACATTATGGTCTCTTTGTTATCCAAAGAGTGTTTGCCATTCTTTTAGTTTTGAAGTAATCCCATTAAATAACTGGATGAGTTATAGAGATGACCTAGCCTTTTAAAACAGTAGCAAGTTGTCCTCTAAAATATGCTGTTGTTCGTAATTCCTTTGCAAAGTACGAAGCAATTTAGCTCAGTCCTTTGGCCACTAAAATGCTCCTGATTGCATTGTAATGACCAATACATGCACTTTATTTTTCAAAGGTGGCCTTGATTCATTTGCTTTCCCAGTTGAACTTTCTAGACCTTTAGTTTATGTAATCATTTCTCATACTGCCTAGTAAACCATCCTCCCCCAAATCACCTTTGAATACTTCTACTTTTCCCCCAAAGTTTCTCTCAGTGAGAAGTACCTTCCCCTATGATCCTTCTCCCCTTAATTGTCTACTATTTTTTAAATATACTTTTATTGGTGCATTGTAATTACACATCATAGTGAAGTGCAAGTTGATACAAACATGCATGTACACAGCACTTGGTGTGTTTCCCTCCGGACCCCATCCTGCTCCCCCTTCTCCCTGTACATGAGTGAGATTGATAGTGATATCATAGTAATGCTTAGGACATAGCATTATTTAAACTGTTTCCTTCATCAAGCCTCTATTTTCCCCTTCCCTTCTCCCTCCCACTGATGATTCTCCTCATTTATCTGAAGTCCCTTTGTTTCCTGTATTCTCTCTAGCTTCCACATATATGAGAAAACATAAGACCCTTGACTTTCTGAGACCGGCTGATCTCACTGTAGTAGGCATAATTTTACTTAGCCATAAAGAAGAACAAAATTATGTCAACCATTTTTTAACCATGGTTTTCTACCATTTCAGTCACAACATACCACATTAGTATTCAAATCTCCTCAACCTTAACTACACCATTCAATAAAAGAAAAAAGATGAACAGAGGCTGCTTAGTTTTCCTTAACTGTGTTACTGAGGCCTTAATTAATTCCAAAAATTTATATGTATTTCAGAAGATGATTCATTCATTTTGTATTAGTTGTCTATGATTACACAACAGATTATACCAAAATCTGGTGGCTTAAAACAACATTTTTTTTTTAGCTCAGAGTTTCCTTGGATCAGAAATCTGGGTGTGCCTTAGCTGGGTGCCTGGGGCTCAGGATATCTCACAGTGTAGACATAAAGGTGTTGATAAGGGCTGCAGCCACCTCAGGGCTCCAATGGATTCAACTTCAGGATTGCTCCTGTGGTTGTTGATGAGACTCAGTTCCTCCTGAGCTGTTGCACTGAGGGTGGCAGTTCCTCCCCATGTTTTGGACAGGGGCCTCTCTTAGTTCTTTGCTAAGTGACTCTACCCAGAGAACAGCTTGTGACATGGCAGTTTGCTTCATCAGAGCAAACAAAAAGAGACAGAGAGGACAAGTAAGGCAGAAATCCTGGACTTTTATAACCTAATCTCAGAAGTGACAGTTCATTATCACTTGCTGTATTCTGTTTCTTAAAATCAAGGCATTAGGCCCAGCCCATATGCAAATGGAAGGCAATGCAGATGGCTGTGACTAATAGGGGGTGGGGATCACTGGGGGCCATTTTAGGACACCCTCCCTGAGATCCACCCCCTAGATATTCTGGTAGCACATGCCTATTCATAATTAGTTGATGGCATTCATGTGGGTGGTAATGCTCATTTTAATTGCCATCATTCTTCAGTCGTTGTGTCTCATGTTGTAATACAAGAAAGAAATAATGATGGCTGTTGGCTCACTTCATATAAAATAGCTCTGATCACAACTTTGTTAATTCTATTAAAAGAGGAATTTAATGTTTTCTTCTCTTGTCACCATAAATACAAGCACTGAGAAACATAACTTGGAAGGATAGATGCTTACATGCTGAACCAAAATAAAGTAAGTGCCTGCTAAGGGGGAACAAAAATCCTGGGGGATGGTGTATTGGTTAAAGCTTTTAATTCCAAACAAAAGAATCCATTCTGAGTCAGCTTAGCAGAAAAAATGTTTTGTTAGAGGTTATTGCTAGAATGATTAAAGAGTCTGATTTCAAAGATAAATGGTCAGATTCAACACCCCATCATGAGTCAGAGGACTCTAGTGAAGACACTACTGCTATGTCCATGAGCATCTCATCTGGAGACCACAAGTTCTGCCTTCACAATGCTTGGGGAACTGTATATGTCCAAAAACACTTACTGGAAGATCAACATCTCTCTTTGTTGTTTTACTCTTGAATCCAGTTATCACCTGGTTAAGTCTGATCAGCAAGACCTAGGTCATGGTCTGCCATAGAGCCTGAGGATGTAATTTTTGTGTTTATTACTTTACAAGGTGAGACTCATAATGTGCAAAGTATCCAATATGTAAGATTATTATATTTCAGAGATGTTGGGTGGCCTCAAATGATGAGTTTAATTCTTAGCAAGTGAAAAAGGAAGTAGTAAAATGCTTCACACCTGCCTCTGGCCATATTAACACATATGCAGGGGAAATTGCCCTTCTTCGGTGTTCTGCAACCTTCAGCAGGGCTGTCTCCACTCATTGTTCATGCCAAGTCCTCTTGGTATAAGGTAAGTTCATACCATGGAGACCCTTTCTTGGTTCCTTTATTCTCTAACAGGAGCTGCCCTCTATTTGTATATTTTGATTTGAAATCTGATGAGTTTTTCTTGGGGGAACAGTTCTGCTGAAAGCAGATAAGAGTGCAGCATGCTTAGAATGAGAGAAGGTGCCCTTTCTTTCTGAGCAGCTTCAATACAGAAATAGCATTTTAAGTGAGAAAACATGCTCCCAGAAATCATGTAAATAGAGGAAAATATATGTGAAGTGCAGTGGTGGAATATTCCTACTTGGACCATAAAAATTGATCAGTGAAGTTCAGAATCCTTTTGGTATTCCTCTAGCATTCCTTTTAGATTCCTAGACTTAGAATCCAGGTTTTGGTCCCTGCATAAGCTGATGGATTTAGCCAGGAGCAGCATACCACAAAGGTCCTATTTCTCATACCTCAGATGTGGGCGGTGAAAGGAACTGAGTGATCACTTTGCAAGATTTGAAGCATTGCACCATGGATCAAATGCATGTTCCCATCCTTTTTATTTTCCTTGTCCTTTGCAGAGGTAGGTGAGGGCCTGTTAAATATCATTTGGTATGCCTGGAGTTTTACAGAATTTCCACTGGTATGTTAAATTCTTCATCCAAGCACATTTTTCACTGTTTTCCCCCCTCACTTTCATGATGATCTAGGGAAAAGCCTGCTAATAATCTCTCACAGCCCCTAAATTTTCCAAAATAGTATATCAAATATATCATGTTCTACACAGACATTTTTTTCTAAGAAAGGAATGATTTAGCTGTAGAATAATTGTATTACATGAAAGATTTTACTATGTTCTTAATACAAGAAAAATGGCTCTTCCATGACTACAGAGTCCAAATATGGGTAGGAATGCTAGGAAAAGAAACCGTAATTCACTGAGATATCACATTATCAGGTGCACTCTTTCCAGTAGACTTTTCCAAGGTGGACTTAGCAGAATCTGCGATGACTCATAAAGGGGCAAGAGGAGCAATTACAGTGGAGGGCAAGGAGTTCAGGCATAGGGATTGAAGAGGGAAAAGATAAGCTGCAGAGAGAATTTAAGAAATAATTTATCACTCCAGGCAGACTCTGCCCTAAAAGATTAACCATCTGGTCTCCAGCAGATGCCACGCTTTTCCTCTGCACCATTTCTGTCCCATTTAAGATTTGAGTTCCCAACACGGCTGATCTCTGAGAGAGTTCTGGATCTCTCCTAGAAGGAAAATAGATGTGATCTGCTTTTGTGTGACTCGGTTGTGGAGGGATCATCAAAGACAAAACTGGTTCTGAACTGGTGGTCTTCCAGATACTGTAGCATATGGGCAGGTAAGTTATTATGGTATGGTGGCTCTTTTCTGACTCTGACTTTCCATCACACCTCATAGCAGTGGCTTGTTTTACAAGATGGGTACCAATGGCAACTTTTTAGTGGAATGGGTCAGAGAGTAATGTGGTTGGGAGTCATTTAGATAGGAAGCCAGAAGAAAAGCTGGATTCTAAGCCTGTTATCCTGCAGAAAGCTGATGGTGATGCTGGTGGAGGAATCGCTCCCTGCTGACCACTCCATTCACTGATATTCTGATAGTGAATATTGGTGACATGATTCCATAGCTTCTGCTATGTAATTTTCTTTTTAGTTCTAGTTTAATGCAGGTATTCCTGCATTAAAGCAAGAAAAGGCCTTTTTAGTTGAAAACCCAAACTCAGAGGAGATGAGTGAGCACAACTGGGAAATGCCCTGATTTTTCTAGAAGGTGATTCTTGGGAATATCTTTAAGTTATGACAGCATAAGGTAAAGTAAAATAGTAAATACTTAGATATGTAAAGTTTTAAGGGAAAGTTATATGTTGGTGAAATAGCTTTGTCATAGTTAAATGCAGATAATTAAATGATTAAATTGGGTCGTATTTGGGAACTGAAAAATAAACTTAATTCTTGAATGCCAATTAACATTCAAATGATTCTGTCTTATGTGTCCATCTTTAACATATGGGGTGTGGTGGAGGGAATCTAACCAACTTTTTTTTGGTTCTGCTGTTAGTAGTGATCAAAATCAACTTTCCCTGTAAACTTCTGTCATCATATGGTTCCTTTAAATTTTTATTTTCATTTAAATTTTTATTTTCATTGTTTTTTTAACTTTTTTTTTTTTTTGTGGTACCGGGGATTGAACGCAGGGGCGTTCTACCTTCGAGCTACGCCCCCGGCCCTATTTTTTATACTTTATTTTGAAACCGGGTCTCACGAAGTTGCGGAGGCCCTCACTAAG
>PVJS01005467.1:0-64042 GCA_004027185.1 Glis glis
CTTCATGAGACCCGGTTTCAAAAATAAAGCATAAAAAAATAGGGCCGGGGGTGTAGCGCGGAGGTAGAACGCCCCTGCGTTCAATCCCCGGTACCGCAAAAAATAAATAAATAAATAAATAAATAAATAAAAAATAGGGCTGGGGGTGTAGCTCGGAGGTAGAATGCCCCTGGGTTCAATCCCCAGTACCGTAAATAAATAAATAAATAAATAAATAAATATAAAAAAAATTTTTTAAGTTAGTTGCTTTTTATTTTTTATGGTACAGGGGATGGAAGGGAACCCAGGGGCATTCTGCCACAGAGCTATATCCCCAGCCCTTTTTATTTTTATTTTGAGATAGGGTCTCCCTAAGTTTCCCAAGGTAGCCTCGAACTTGTGATCCTCCAGTTTTAGCCTCCAAGTATTGGGATTATAGGCGTGCATCACTGTGCTTGGCTTAGTTGCTATTTTGTGTTGTTGTTATTTGTTTTAAAAAACTACATAAGGCTATATTCCTGAGTTTATCTGGAAAACTGCAAAAGGGAACAGTCAGGAAGACTCCAAAAAGGGGAATGAGTTATGTAGACAGTAAAAAATACGATCTCAGAAAGTAAAAGCAATGTGGTACCGGTGCATAAATAGACAAACTGATCAATGGAAGAGAAAAAAGTCCAGAAATAAATCTAGGTACTTTGAGAACTTCAGGACATGATAAAGGTGGCATCTCAAATCAGTAAATAAAAGATAAACTGTTTTTTTTTTTTTTTTTGCGGTACCAGAGATTGATGAACCCAGGGGCGTTTTACCTCCGAGCTACACTCCCCGGCCCTAATTTTTTATACTTTATTTTGAAACCGGGTCTCATGAAGTTGCAGAGGGCTTCACTAGCCGCAAACCAGGATCCTCCGGTCTCCACCTCCCAAGTACTGGGATTACAAGCGTGCGCCACCACGCCCAGCTAAGATGAACTGTTTTTAAAATGGTATGAGAACAGCCAGGTAGCCATACGAAAGAAAATTAAGTTGGACCCATACTTCACCTCATATACCAGAATTACTAATAGACCAAAGATTTATATGCAAAATTAAATCATAGAAGTACGAAAACTATACAGGTGAATTTCTTTGTAATTTCAGAAAGAGACACACTATGACTGAAAATCCAGAAGCCTTGTAGAAGAAAATGATAAAGCTGACCACATAAAAATTAAACTTCTACATAGCACAAAACAAAATATAAGCCCTAGGCAAACTAAACAATTGACAAACTGGGAAAAATTTCATGCAATCCACATCAGAGAAAAAAGATGGAAATTCCACAAACTGATTTTTAAAAAAAGACCAATCTATAACGTAACAATTATTTAAAAAAATATATATAAATGGCTCCTAAATACTATGAAAAGATGCTTAGCCTTATTCAAAGTCAGAAAAATGTAAGTGTAAATTGCCTTGAGATACCATTTTTCATGTAGCAGATTGGTAAAACATCAAAATTTAATAGCATACCATACTTCCACACTGTTTATAGTGAAATAATTCTCATAGACTTGTTGGTGGATTATAAATCGGTACAACTTTATAAAGGGCATTTAGCAAAATCTGTCAAAATCAGAAACACAATATATTCTTTTCCACAGCAATATCATCTTTAGTAATAAACAGGGAAAAATGTTCATTCTTATTATCAAAGAAATGTGGATTAACTAATAAGTTACCATACACAACCTATTAATAAAACAAATTTTTAACTACATCTAATATAAGCAAGGATGCAAAGCGAAATTTTATCGCTATAAACAAATTGACACAAACTTCTAAAAATCAATCTGTAAAATACAAGCCTTAAAGATTTATAACTTTTGATCTAATAATTCCTAGAAATCCAATTTAAAGAAACAAAGATTTAAAGTTAAAAATGTTCATACCAGGACAATCAGCAAAAATATTTAGAAAAACAACAAAAACGAAATTGTTCAATAACGGGAGCATAAGTAAGTAAATCATACTCCATTCCTATTGTGGATTACTATGTAGCCATTAAAACTATGCTTATGAAAAACATGTAGTAACATTTAATGATTATTTAAAAATAAAAATGGGAGATCCATTTTGTCTTCCTGAAATTTACATATTAGTATTAAAAAGATGAAAACATTTTATGACATTCTGATATTACATGAAGTGATGGGAGATATGTTTCTGGGAGGTAGGAAAAAAAAACATTTTATTGAAAAAAATTTAAAACCCATCACAGTTAACCAGTATTGAATTTAGGTCACAGCCTCCTAATTTTTTTCTTATACTATCAGACAATATATAAAAATTGACCTTGTGAAAGTTTAACTTACACACAATAAAATCCACCAATTTTAAGTATAAAATTAAACGCATTTTGACAATTGTGCATCCATTATCACAACCATGATACAGAACACTTCCATCACATCAAGGAATTGTCTCATGCACTCTTGATTCAATCCTCTTCCCCAGCCCCTGGCTCCTGACCACCTTTCTCTCACTACAGTTCTGTCGTTTCTAGAATGTCCCACAATGGGAACTTACAGTGTATACAGTTTTGTGTCTGGTGTCTTTCATTTAGCATAAATGTGTTTCCATGTGTAGTTTATATCAGTAACTTACTCCTTTTGATTACTGTGTATTTCATTGCATGGATATACCATAATTTGTTTATATACTCTGGTGGACATTTAGGTTTGCTCTGGTTTTCAGCTTTTCTGAATAAAACTTCTATAAAATATCCAAGCACAAGTCTGGACATGATCATGTCTTCATTTTTCCTTGGTAGATACATAAAGAAGAAAACTGTTGTGTCATACATAGTAAGTATATTCTAACCTAAAAGAAAAAACTGCCAAATTGTTTTCTGCATTGTTTTCAAAATAGCTGTACCATTTTGCTTTTCCATGAGCAGTAAGAGTTTGTTTTCCCACATCCTTGCCAACACTTGGCAGTGCCCGTCTTTATGAGTAGCTGTTCTTGTGAGTACGTAGTGTATCTCATTGCGGTTTCAATTTGCATTTCCATAATGATTAAGAGCATTGAGCAGTTTCATGTGCTTAACCATATCAGGCAATATTTTGCACTTGTGTGTTCAGCATTGATAAAAGAGAGTGAGAGAGGATAAAAGGAATACCTTTGGATCCACTCAGAGCTGCACTGGTGCACTATTAGCTTGTACAATGGATACAGTGTCAGGTCAGAATCTAAGAGCAATGCACGAGCCAATCCAAAAATATGCCCACATCACCCGACTACAATGTAGAATAGCAAAGAAAAAGTAGTTAGAGTTACTTAGAACTTTCAAAAGCATTCTGCTCATGTGTCCCTGCAGTACAGAGGTAAAGCAGCTGTAGGAAGAAGCAACCGCGACATGAGGTAATCCCTAGCAAGCTGCTAGAGACTACCTCAGACATATTTAGCTCAACCTGCTTGCTTCACAGACTGGAAAAAAAATGGAGATATGTGAGAAAAGAGACTATTCGAGGGTAATTAGGGCAGGAGAATCACAATTTACAAGCTTTGCGTATTTCTTTTAGGCTCTAGGCGAGCACAAACTTCAAGGCTGAAATTGCTTAAATTAATTACGAGCACATTTAATCCTAAGGTTAAATACTTCACATCAAGGACATCTGATTACTAAATAAATAGCTTATAGCTTAAATTCAGCTCATTTTTCCACTTGACTCCCTCATTTTAAAAAGGGCACCGGGGAGCAGATACAATACAACCATCTGCCATAACAGAATGAAAATGATCTCACCAACCATCAGCACATTAAATTGCTTTTTAATATATAACAACTCCTTGAATAAATTAAAATGCAATTTCTGAAAGGACAGCTAATCTTAAAATTAAATGATCTAAAACGGCCTCTGACATACCCTGCAGGTTGCTGCTTGGGGAGTGTTTCTCTTCCTACTCAGGAAACAGATATATATATATATATATATATATATTTTTTTTTTTTTTTTTTTTTTTTTTTTTTTTTTTTTTTTTTTTTTTTTTTTTTGCAGTACTGGAGATTGAACCCAGGGGCATTCTACCTCGGAGCTCCACCCCAGCCCTATTTTTTATTCTTTATTTTGAAACAGGGTCTCACTAAGTTGTGGAGGCCTCACTAAGTAGCTGAGGCTGCCGGCGAACCTGCGATCCTCTGGTCTCAGCCTCCCAAGCACTGGGATTACAAGCATGCACCACCACGACTGGCTTCAGGAAACAGATTTTAAGTATGACTTTCATAATAAATCCCAATGAGAGAAGTCTTTGAAGATTTTAAATACAAGCCAGGTATAGTGACACTCACCTGTAATCCCAGTACTTGGGAGGCTGAGACAAGAGGATCGCAGTTTCAAGGCCAGGGAGAGGTAATTTATTGAGAGTCTTTTCCCTCCCCCCGCCTCCCCTTCCTTCCATTCTTCTCTCCTTCCATCTATCCATACTGGGGATTGAACCCAGGGGCATTCTAGCTCCAAGCTATGCCCCAAAACTTTTTGTTTTTTATTTTGAAATAGGGTCTCACTAAGTTGCTGAGGCTGGCCTCAAACCTGCAATCCTCCTTGTCTCAGCCTCCTAAGTACTGGGATTACAGGCATGTGTTACTATGCCTGACTACTGTTTAAAAATGAAAAAATAAAATAGGGATGGAGTATAGCTCAGTGGGAGAATGCCTGTGTGTTTAATCCCTAGTAACTACACACACACACACACACACACACACACACACACACACACACACTTAAATACTCATAAAAAATAAAAAAGAATTTAAATACACAAAGGTGGAAATGTTATAAGTGGTACACTGAGAATTATAAAGACAGTTTTCTCTTCTGTAAAATAAAGAGTAGTGGTTTTATTGTATGAAATAAGATAATATATACTAAGTGCCTATAACAATGTAGCTACTCAGTGCAGCAGAGATACTATTAATATTAGATACAGAATCTTATTCTGAAAATGTGGCTATACATGTATTAATAACTATTATATAAATATGTTAATGCACAGTAATTTGGCTTTGGGAACAAATAACTTCTAACTGAACAATAAAATAAAATTTTAAACGTGATTTGTAATAGTATGTACAACTCAAACAGAAAGAAGTTATATGGCATTAACATTGTATTTCTATTAAATAATATTTACTGTAGTTTCCAGAAAATACAAAATAATAAACTATGAAAATCAACTGACTAATACAGTGTTTTTAAATTTTCTATACATACCCACCCTGACACAGAGATATCCTAAAATATAGACACAGAATTCTGGGCTCTGAGACCGGAATCCTGGGTTTTATTCTATTTGCTAATTAGTTTTACAATATTAGGCAAGTCATATCACCATTTTTTGCCTATATTTTTCATCTATTAAAACAAACAAAAAACAAGGCAGGGGTACCTATAGCATCCCATCTACCATCAACACTCCTGAAGCCCGTGCTCCATGCTGTCCTGGGAGGCCTCCTCAGAGGACCCTGGAGGACAGAACCTTCCTCAGGAACTCCATCTCAGACTCTTACCTGCTTCAGTCGGTCCAGTTCTGTCTCTAGCTCTTGCTTCGATGCTTTCTGCCCAGCTATCTGGTCTTGCAGATCTTGTAACTGTTCTCTTGCTGATTCTGCCTCACTAACCTGCTGAGCCTCCATATCCTAAAAAGAAGTGAAAGCAATAATTAACTGCTCAGTTCAACATTTACTGAACCACCATCGATTGCATGTCATGAAGTGGGCTCAGCAGGCACGGGGGGATAAAGATGAGTAAGACATGGGTTCAGCCTGTAAGAAGCACGTATCCTGACATCTTCATTATATAATGTGGCTAACAGCAATCAGAATGAACAGGTCATGGCAGCTGCTGCAGCGCAGAAACTGGGTTTCATGAACATGAATGAACCAAGAGATTTACATTTCTATTAAAAAACTAACAATTTCAAAAAGAACAGAAGTGTAACAACAAAGGACTTCACTGTATTAGTTCCCTGTTATAGCAGGTTATAATTAGTATGTGTGCATGCGCAGTGCATCAATAATCAATATATAGAAAGAATACAACTTTTTCTTTTTTTTTGTAGAACAGGAGATGGAACCCAGGGGCATTCTACCTCTGAGCTACACCCTCAGCCCATTTTTTATTCTTTATTTGGAAACAGGGTCTCACTAAGTTGCGGAGGGCCTCACTATGTAGCTGAGGCTGGCCGTGAACTGGTGATCCTCCTGTCTCAGCCTCCCAAGTACTGGGATTACAAGTGTGTACCACCACATTGGCTGGAAAGAATACAACTTTTACACCACCTGAAATTAGGGTATTATTTTCTTCTTTTAGCTGTATTACTATTACCTGATTTCAACCCTCCCATATTTCTTACTTTGATTTCTTCAAACTCACAACTACTTTCTGGATTTCCTGTCAAATCTAGTGCAAAGAACACAGCTACAGGTATCTATATTTTTCCCACCTGGGTTAAGTATAATTCCATTCATCTAGTACTACAGGAGATTAGAACACCTTAATTTTGCTTTATCTTTTGGTACATTCTCTTTTATATTCATCTCTCATCTCCACAAACTCTTGAACTTCATTTATTGTTTGAAAGAACTGATATTAACCTTCCAGATACTCCTACTGCAATCTTGTAAATTTACACGACTTTGTGGATTTGGAGGAAAAAGCAATAATTTTAATCACTGTTCCTACCTTTGAGTTTTCGGGGCTAGCAAAAGGTAGACTAATCTTTGTCATCAATTTAACTAAATCAGGCAATGTTTTGAGAGACAGGCAGAATGCGCCATGAGTTAGACACATATTCTAGAGTTAGACTACGGCTTTAATGCTGGCTCTGCTGCTTTGCTGGTCTGGTAGCAAGGCACTTTCCTTCTCTGTTTCTAAATTTCTTCAAATATAAAATTAGAATAACGTGATCTCCCTCCTCACAGGGTTCTAGTAAGGAAGACATGTGTGGGAGATGTCCAGTGCTTGGTGAAATGTCTGATACACAAGTGCTCAGCTGTTATAATTATTGATAACTCTTTCATTTTGCTAGACCTAAGACTTTTTTTTTTTTTTTGCGGTACCGGGGATTGAACACAGAGGCGTTCTACCTCTGTGCTACGCCCCCGGCCCTATTTTTTATGCTTTATTTTGAAACCGGTTCTCACGAGGTTGTGGAGGGCCTCACTAAGGAGAGAGAGAGAGAGAGACAGACAGACAGACAGACAGAGCAAGAGCTGAGGCTGGCCGCGAACCCGGATCCTCCGGTCTCCGCCTCCCAAAGTACTGGGATTAAAAGCGTGCGCCACGACACCCGGCCTAAGACTTTTTACTATAGATTTCATAATAATCTTGGAAAGAGGTAAGAAAGTGGGTCAATTTCATTTATAATGTTGGGATGAAATAATAAATTAAAAATCATATTTTTCATAATCTCATCCAGAAAACATGGGATAGGTATGAATGAGTTTGCCATCTACCCAATTTTTAAATTCATAAGACTGAAGCCGGGCGTGGTGGCGCACGCTTGTAATCCCAGTACTTTGGGAGGTGGAGACCGGAGGATCTGGGTTCGTGGCCAGCCTCAGCTCTCTCTCTCTCTCCGTCTCTCTCTCTCTACTTAGTGAGGCCCTCTGCAACTTCGTGAGACCCGGTTTCAAAATAAAGTATATTTTATTTATACTTTAAATATAAAGTATTTTATATTTTTATAAATATATAAAAATATATATTAGGAGGTAGAACGCCCCTGGGTTCAATCCCCGGTACCGCAAAAAAAAAAAAAATTCATAAGACTGAATTCTTTGGAATTTAAAATTGGAAATAGATTTTGAAAAATCCTACTTTTTTTGGTCCTAGGGATGAAACCCAGAGGCATTCTATCTGTGAGCTAACCCCCCAGTTCTTTTTATTTTTTATTTTGAAACAGGGTCTCATTAAATTGCTGAGGCTGGCCTCAAACCTGCAATCCTTCTATCTCTACCTCCCAAGTACTGGGATTACAGGAGTGTGCCATTATGCCTGGCTTAAAAAAACCTACTGTAAAGAATAAAAAAAATCCAGAAACACCAGTGGCTATTATTTACTGAGGATCTGTTACATGCCAAGAACAACACTTTATATATCATCCCCTATTTTCAAGAGAACCTTTGTTTAGCTGCATTTTATACATGAGGAAACTAAGGCTCAGCGAGATGCAGCGCCTCATGCAAGTCAACATCTATTAAGCACCAAAGATGGGATCTAAATCCAGGTCTTTCTGATACTCAAGTCTCTGCTCTAGACAAGATAGCCTATTCTAACAACTTCCACGCCTCATTGTGGTTCACAAAAATCTTAAAATTGACAACTTGCAAAGTGAATGCAGATGAATATTACTTGCAAAACTTTTTTTTTAAATAAAAGAAGGCTCACTACCCTGTACTTTATTTTCTCCAATCTTTAGAGACTCTCTCCTATGATATTTATGTCAAAGATCCCATGTTTAAGTGAAATAAATGGCCTGAATTTACTGAATTAAATACAGTAATTACACAGAAGCTATAAAAGATAACACATAAAACTATAATTAATACAGCATCCCTGAGGCCATGCTAATATCAGAAAATATCCCAGTTTTATAGACAAGCCCAAATGTAACTTGTTCTTAACTACCAGATGTAAGATTCAAGAATTTTAAGATTCTGTCTGGTTCCGTTATAACTCCAAGCCTAGGTACATGGCAGTACTTGGTAACTATTTGTTGAATGAATGAATCTGGCTACCTATGTTTATTAATTCCCTTAATACTACAGTCAGCAAATGGGCAAGAATAGTATTGCTTTCGATTCACTTCTATATGGTAGCTAATATTCCAGCAGAAGTTTCACATACTGTTTCAGTAATGCCCTTTCCCCCAGATAGAGAACCCATCACCTCTCCAACTGATGCTAGCTGGAGTGAATGGTTTTCTGGAAAGCTGGAGCGCAGTGGGTCTTACCTGGAGCTCAGATCGGAGCTGATGTATCTGGCCCATCAGCTTCTGAATCTCCTCCCTTTGCATCTCCTTTTCATGCCGAAGTTCTTCTAGCTCCACGCTATTGGCAGTGCTGCTATCTAGTCCTTCAAAACCAGAGCCTTCCTTTAAGCTGTTAATCAACTTTTCTTTGGACTGTTATTAAAAAAAAAAAGAAACATGTTTAAGCAAAGCAGGCATTAGCTTGTATACTGATTTTGTTTTTTTGGGTGGGCAGGGATTGAACCCAGGCCTCATGCATGACAAGAACATATTCTACCACTGAACTACATACAGCTAGCTTGTACACTGAATATCATCCCACCAAAGAGAAACTAACCCACTATGGAAACATTCCAATTATTATATCTAATCAAAGAAAGTTCACAGATTATTAAATCCATAGGGATAAAAATGTAATAGATCCTTGCTGTATATAATATCCTTGGATTTTATTATTATTTTTTATTTTTGTTTTGTTTTGGTACTGGGGATTGAACTCAGAGACATTCTATCTCCAAGCTACACCCCCAACTTGATTTTCTTTCTTATTTTGAAACAGGGTCTCACTAGGTTGCTGAGACCCTCACTAAATTGCTGAGGCTGGCTTTGGACCTGTGATCCTCCTGTCTTGGCCTCCCAAGTACTGGGATAACAAGCATGTGCCACCATGCCTGGCAATTCTTGGATTTTAGTCCCTACAATCATGTTATGATTCAAAACTTCCCATAAACAAGATATTTCTTGCCAAGAACAGTGGCATATTCTTGTAATCCCAGCTACTTGGAAGGCTGAGATAAGATGATTGAGGCCAGCCTGACCAACTCAGCAAGACCCTGTCTCAAAATAAAAAGGGCTGGGGATGTAGCTCAGTGGTAGAGCACCCCTGGGTTCAATCCCCAGGACCAAAAACAAACAAACAAAACATTAAGATTTTTTTCATACTTTTTTCTGTCATCACATTCCACTCAACAAATATTTATGAAACACCTACAATGGGTTTGGCACTATGCTAAGTGTTCTGTGTAATGAAGATAATGTCTCTCGCTTCAGAGAGTACCCTCTGCCTCATAAACTAAAAGGGAATTACAAGTATCCAGTAGAAGGCAATAAATTCAAGCAGAGAGAGAGATATGGTGAGATTAGGTGCAGAGAGAACTGAGCAGAAGAAAAAGCTTCTGGGGAGGAGATGGCCTCATCTGAAAGACAGCATCTATGCTGTCCTTGATATATGGCTAGGATTTTTAAAAGTGTAGAGAAAACTCAGGGTGAAGCAGAAAAAAGAAAAAAGAACAGAAGGTCTATGAGAAAGGACTGTGCTGCAGCTCGGACGGTATGCCAGGACCAAGCTGTACAGGCTCCAGATGCCAGGCTCAACTGTTTGAATTTTACTCGGTAGGGGAAAGCAAAGTGAAATGACTGGAGACGCGTCTCAGGAGGTTCACCTGGCAGTGCGGTGAGGCAGCGTATACACCCATGGACCACAGGCAAATCTGGCCCATGGCCTGCTTTTATAGCCCACAAGCTAAAAATGAATTTTACATTTTAAAGGATTACAAAAATAAAAACAATATGACATGGAGACCATATGTAGCTCACGAAGCATACACTATTAACTCTTTGGCCCTTTATAGAAAGTCTGTGGACCCGTCATGAAGGATGAGTTAGAAGAGATCCACCATATGACAACCAGACCAGTTTATAAAGCACCAATTCTAGACCAATAACAAGGACCAACAATTTTCGTCTTGAATATATTGTTGTCACTCTCTTTCATAAAAAGAAGTTTTCTAACTGGTAGAATTATGGGTAATTTCTATTTCCATCTTTGAACTTTTTTGTGTTTTTCAAATTTTCTGTAACAAACGTGATCATATACATAATTTTAAGATATAAATAACCCAAACCTCACACCATCACATCCCCTTCTAACCAGTGTCCTTCCTCATGTCCACAAAGGATCGCTGTCTTCATTCCTTCACCTCCCAATGCACTTGGAACTCCTTTGTGAGATCCCCTGGGACCTCCCAGTGCCAAATCCAAGACCTGTGCTCAGTCCCCTCACATCGGAGCCCGCTACGTATCTGCTGATCATCCCTACTGCAAACTCCCCCTCGCTTGGTTCCTTGGACTGTGGGCATAAGACTCTGCTTCTCTGTAATCTCTGACCACTCCCCTTCTCAGGACTTTCCTCTTGCGGCCTCTCTTCCTTTGCTCAGTTTGTGACTGCTAAGACTGTGTCCTTAGCCCTTAGCCCTTCTGTCTCAGGCCAGGTACTGTTCTTGGTTAACCTTACCTATGCTCCCAACTTACACGCTATCTCCCCATGGCTTCAGGTCTGGATTTCTAATTACCTTCCAGACACTTTCACCCCAATGTCACATTTTTTTTGTAAACTCACCAAAATTTGTCATAATCTCCTGCAACCTTAACCTGCTGTCATTCCTGTTTTTCCCTCTTCTCTTACAGGGGAACAACATTCATACATGCAAACCAGAAACCTGGAGTAATCCTAGATTCCGTTTGCCTTCTTCTCCTTCCCTACAATGAAATCTCCAAGTCTCGCATGGTCTACCTTCTACATATTAGCTGTCCTGTCTGCCATCCTCACTGAAACAAACAGATCAGACCCTCATGTTTGTATAACTTCCTTCATCCAGCTGTCTCTGATCTCATCGCCTGTATGGTTTGGATCTGGAATGTGCCCCAAAGCTCGTGTGCTTGAGGCAATTCAGCAATGTCTATCGGGGGTGGTGCCTTTAGAAAATGACTGGATCATGAAGGTCCTAATTTTATCCATGGATTAATCTACTTAACAGATTAATAATTTGAGTGAAATCCTGGGTGGTAGCTGTAGGCAGGTGAGGCATGGTACGAGGAAGTGGTCACTGGGGCATGCACTTGGGCACTGTATCTTGTCCTGACCCCCTCCCCCCTTCCCGGCTGCCATGAGCTGAGGAGCTTTCCTCCGCCATGCCTTCCATCAGAGCAATGGAGCCTCAGACCATGGACTGAAACCATGGGCCAAAGTAAACCTCCCCTGGAGTTGTGTGCGTCAGTCACTGCGATGAAAAGTGCACGTGATCCCCCCACCCTTTTTTGGTTTTTTGCAGTACTGGGGATTGAACCCAGGGACATTCTACCTCCGAGCTACACCCCCAGCCCTATTTTTTATTTTGAAACAGGGTCTCACTAAGTTGTGGAGGGCCTAAGTAGTTGATGCTGGCCGCAAACCTGCGATCCTCCTGTCTCAGCCTCCCAAGTACTGGGATTATAAGCGTGCGCCTCCACGCCCGGCTGTGATTCTCCCTCTTATCCCTCAATGTATTCAACAGCCTCTCGAGTACCAGGCACTGTGCTGGGAGACAATGACGAGCAAGGTGGAGGTCCGCTCTCACCTCACTTCACCTCACCGTTGCTGCTAGAGCTCTTTCACTCAACTCTGATCATGCCACTCAAATTCCTTAACGCTTCTCCCCCATCACCAACAGGATAAAAGCAAAACTCCTTTGCATGGTATGCAAGGCCCTCCACAATCTGGCTCCAACCTGTCCCTGGGTTTTATCTCCCATCTCTGAATCTCTAATATTTTATGCTCCAGCAGTAGGGAACTAGTTCCCGCAGGTATGTTGTGTTCTCTCACGCCCTTGGATCTGCTGGCACAGGCTGCTCTACCTGAAATCCTTTCCCTACCAGCAGTCTTCCTACTCATCCTTCAAATATCTCTTTACAAAACATCTCCTAAGTGCAGCGATCCCTTCCATCCCCAAGTACCTTCTGAGGGCCTTTCCTTTCGAGTTCCCACTGTACTGCATCAATAATTTTATTCTATTAATTACCTCAGTATCTTCGCACTAAGCTGAATGCCCCTTAAGGGACGAGAACTTGTCTTTTGAGCTTTATGTACTCAACACCTACCATGTGCCTAGTGAACAGGTGCTCAATAAGTACCCTAGTGATGAATTAACAGATTAGGGTGATACAGGACAAATAATTAAAAAGAAGGGTTTAGAGAGAGGGATGTATTTCATGGAAGTGGAATAAAAAGGTGTTGATAGCCAGCAAGAGACTGGGGTTAAAGGGGAAAAGTAAAGAATGAAATGGTCCTGTCAAGTTTTATAAGTGGCGTGGAACCTCAAGCTTCCTGCCCAGTGGCAAAAGCGTTTACCAGAGCCGGGCATGGTGGTGCACGCCTATAATCCTAGTACTTGGGAGACTGAGACGGGAGGATCGAAAGTTAGAGGACAGCCTCCACAAGTAGCGAGACTCTCATTAACCTAGCAAGACCCTGTTTCCAAATAAATAAAATTGGGCTGTGTGTGTAGCTCGAAGGTAGAATGCCTCTGGGTTCAATCCCCAGTACCACACACACACACAAAGCATTTACCAGGAATGAAGAAGTTGAATTTGGGGCTGGGATACTCCACACCTGTACAGCAGGCAGTTAGAAACTGGGGTCAGGAGAGGAGGTGAAGGTTGGAGACATGCTCAAAGTCACATGGAGGTGACAGAAGCAGTGAGTGTAGGACAATGCGTGGTAAGAATGAGTGACGAAAGAAGGCTAAGTGAAGACTCTTACTTTGGAGGTGGGGAAGAGGGCCCCAGAGACAGGAACAGCAGCAGGACAAAGAGAGCCAAGGTGGAGTGAGAGGGCAGGAGATTCATGAAGACGGGAAGGTAACAGTGTCAAATGCTCTACCAACACTGATATGTATGAAAACAAAGAAAAAGAGAATACCGTCACTGCAGACTTGAAAAGACAAGTTCAGAAATGTACTAGAGACAGAAATTACAAGAAGGAGTTAGTTACTAAGTTTTAAAGGAATGAAGGCAGCATATATACAATTCTGATACATCTGACCTTGAAAGAAAGGAAAACGGAAATAGTTCAAAGTGGTAGGAAAGTGAAGAAGATTGGTTTTTCTAGTCTTTGTTTTTTCTAGTAAGTAACCCTGTGCTCTTTTGTAAGCTAAGCCAGAGGCGGCAGCAGAGGGAGACACAGGAAGAAGAGACAGACTTATAGGGAAAAGGCTTAAATGAAGCAAGAGGAGTTGGAATCAATGCACTGGCAGAAAAATTTATCCTAGGGGAAAAAACGAAAGCACGTGTTTTCTCTGTGATATGATCAGCAAAGGAAAGAGAAGCTGAAGACTACGTTAGGTAACTGCAGTCTTTTTCAGTAAAGTAGAGGGTACGGTCACCTTAGAGCTCAGGGAGGGGGGGCTGGGTGAGGGGATTCTGAGAGCTGATGGAGCCTAAATCCCCGCTTTGAAACATTCAGCAGGGGGTCCAGAGGAAGAATACAATGGCGCTCAACAACAAATAGCACCACAGGGATAAGGCAGTAAGTGGAAGCTCTGAATTGGGGAGTGAAAGACTTTTTTTTCTAAAGAGACATTTTATGTTTTTCATAAAATTTCTAAGTAGAGCAAGGCAATCCAGCCAAACAGGAACAGATCATCTCACAGTATCTACAAAGAATGTCAGAGTCTCTCAGTTAACTGCTACGTCTTAACATGCACACATGTACGTGTCATGCTTACTTGGAGTATTCTGGAGGCTTTCTGCTTGTAGTCAATTAATTCTTGCTTAGAAGACTCCAAGTTCGACTTGCATAGCTTGACCTGCTGCTGTAGTTCATCAACTCTTTTCTTCTCATCGGAGTATTTTCTTTCTGCCTGAGTAACTGTTTCTGCCAAATTCTGACGTTCCACTTCCATTTTATTAAGGCGTGCAGCAAACTCACTCTGTGATAAATTTTTATATTATACTTATTAGATTATTTAGCTTTGAAATATATTTACAGTCATTCATTCAGTTATCTTATGGGATTTATTAGCTCAGACTAACAACACAATAAAGAGTTTATTCTAAACTTTTAATGTTTCCAAGGTTCATCTGAGAATTGATGCACGTTATATCATGTATCAATGCTTCATTCTTTTTATTATTATTTTTTATTTTTGTTTTGTTTTGGTACTAGGGATTGAACACAGGGGCATTCTACCTCTGAGCTACACCCCCAGTCCTATTTTTATCTTGAAACAAGGTCTCACTAAGGTACGAAGGGCTTCACTAAATTGCTGAGGTTGGCCTCAAACTTGTGATCCTCTTGTCTCAGCCTCCCAAGTACTAAGATTACAGGTGTGTACCACTGCACCTGACTCATTGTTTTTTATGCCTGAATAAGACTTCCTTCTATGAATATACCAGTTTGTTTATCCCATGCAGAAATCGATGGACATTTGTATTATTTCCAGTTCTGGGCTATTATAAATAATGCTACTATAAACATTCATGTACAAGTTTTTATGGGGACACATATTTTTAATTCTCTCAGGTATGTACTTAGAAGTGCTAGATCATGTGGTAACTATATGCTTAACTTTTTGAGGGGCCACTCATTATTAGAAAAACTTCTGAATATATTTAGAACAACTTAGGAAGTGAATCTATATTTTAACTGTAAATTTTATGAACTCTAAATATGGATCAAGTATTCCTCAAGAAAATTTAGTGACTAAATTGAAATGTGCTCTAAGTGTAAAATATAACATGTTTTAAAGGTATGTAAAATATCTTATTAATAATTTTTAGTATTACCTACATGTTGAGATGATAAGTTGAATGCCCTTTATTTAAAATGCCTGGGAGCCGGGCGTGGTGGCGCACACTTATAATCCCAATACTTGGGAGACTGAGACCGAAGGATCCGGGTTCGCAGCCAGCCTCAGCTACTTAGTGAGGCCCTCCGCAACTTAGCAAGACCCTGTTTCAAAATAAAGAATAACTGGGCTGGGGGTGTAGCCCGGATGTAGGATGGCCCTGGGTACAATCCTCGGTACCGCAAAAAAAAAAAAAATAAATAAAATGCCTGGGACCAGAAGTGTTTCAAAATTCAGGTTTTTATCAGATTTTGGAATATTTGCATCTATACAATGCAATCTTGGGGATGGGACCCGACAAGTGTAAACATGAAATTCATTTATATTTCATATACACCTTATATGCATAGCCTAAATGTAATTTTATACAGCATTTTAAGTAATTTGTACATAAAACAGTTCCACAGTGTGGAATTTTTCATTTGTGGTATGGTGCTCCAAAAGTTTCAGATATTGGGGCACTTCAGATTTAAGATTTTCAGATTAGTGCTGCTCAAACTATATTTACATACACTATGTTAAATAAAATATATTTAAAAAATTAAAAACAAAAACAACATAAACACATTACCTGATATTTACTTTCAGGGCTGGACTATTTCTACCTATTGGAAAGAGGGCCCGGATCAGTGGTTTGAAACCCTGGCTACCCGCCGGATATAGCTGTGAATCTTGTAAAAACAAGTGACCAGTGCTTGGGCCCTGCCTCACACAATGGAATCAGACTCTGGGAGTGGAAACTGGGCATCAGAAATATGACACAGGTGTCTGCACTATAAAGTGCAGACAGAGGCCAGGCATGGTGGCACACGCTTGTAGTCCCAGTACTTGGGAGGATGAGACCGGAGGATCCGGGTTCGTGGCCAGCCTGAGCTACTCAGTGAGGCCCTCTGCAACTTGTGAGACCCGGTTTCAAAATAAAGTACAAAAGCCGGGCGTGGTGACGCACGCTTGTAATCCCAGTACTTGGGAGGTGGAGACTGGAGGATCCGGGTTCGCGGCCAGCCTCAGCTACTTAGTGAGGCCCTTCAGAACTTCGTGAGACCTGGTTTCAAAATAAAGGATAAAAAATAGGGCTGGGGGTGGAGCTCGGAGGTAGAACGCCCCTGGGTTCAATCCCTGGTACCACACAAAAAAAAAAAAGTACAAAAAATAGGGCTGGGGGTGTAGCTCGGAGGTAGAACACCTCTGGGTTCAATTCCCGATACTGCAAAAAAAATAAAAATAAAAAAATAAAGTGCAGACAGGGCTAAGACTGAACTAGACATAAAACTCATTTAAAAGTAAAACTGTAAATAATATGATGTGCAATTTTGCCTTGAAATAAATAAGTCCAATCAAATTGGAATCAGAAAAGGCTTAAACAAAAAAATAAACAAGATTCCCCAAGCCAGCATTTATTCAAATAATGGTAATGGTTATTGCACAACCAAATTAAGTGAACAAATGATGCCTATCTCTAATTAGCTGTTTTAATTATTTCTCTAATTAACTATTTTAATCATATCTCAGATATACAATGAAATAAATTTAGCAAGGATCAAGCTAATTTTTCAAATATCTCATTTGTGTCACAGAAAGAGACTTTTCTGAAATGCACCACAAAATTTTATTGAAGAATAAATGTGTCATGAAACAGCATAAAGTCATCCCCCTTGACCAAGTATCAGTGAAACGCTGGCCCCTCCCCTCCTAACCTGCATTTGCTTGTAGCTCTCCTGCTCCCTCTTCAGCGTGGCGTCCGCCTCATGCAGTCTCTCCTGAAGAGTCTGCAGAGCTTGATTCTGTAGACTGCTACCCTCATTGTGATCCTGCATTATTCTACAAGAGAACACATCGGCTGAAACAGTGCATTTCCACAGGGTTCAAGGGATAAGGGAGAATAACTATAGCATCTGTGTGTAAGGCAAAAAAGAGGGGTCGTCTAAAACATTTAGAGCCAGGTGCAGTGGTGCACACTTGCAATCCCAGTACTTGGGAGGCTGAGACAGGAGAATTGCCGGTTCAGGGTCAGCTTCAGCATCTTAGTGAGCCCCTGTTACAAAATTAAAAAAAAAGGGGGGGGGGCTGGGGGTATAGCTCAGAGATAGAATGCCCCTGGGTTCAATCCCAGTAACACACACACATACCACACTCTTAAAGAAATCTTTTTCCTTTCTAATGGCATGCAAACTATATTTTTCAGGCTTCCAAATATAAGCACACCATAAATGGAAAGATTAATGATACCATGCTCTTCAATTTTTAAATTCAGAATTTGCTAACAATAAATTTCATGGTTCAAACGATGAATCCATTTTAATCACACACGTTTCCAACATTACCAAGATAAATCTTTTGTCTTGCAAATTGCTAAAAAGCTAAATTTTCATAAGCTAGGATACACTACGATGTTTACCATTACTTGTACTGGAAAGTCATTCTAGAGACTCTGGTGTTTTTCATTACTGAGAGAACTCCCTACCGTGACTTTTCGCTCTGTAAGGCTTCCAATGCCTCCGTGCGAGTGCGCAGCAGCTGGTCGGCCTCCTGGAGTCTCACTTTCAGTACGGCCAGCTGGGAATCCTTTGCGGCCACCGCTTCAGTCAGGTCATCGACTTGGGCTCGGAGTTCTCGAGTTATTCGATCACTCTTTGAATGGTCAACATTCCATTTTTCAACTCTTGCTCTTGCTGTGTTTAACTCTATAAACAATGAAACTTCTCAATATAAGCAAAACCACACACATCTTTTCATGGCACACATAGTTTCTTGTCCCTATAGCACTTTACTTATTGTCAAAATTAGCAGCTTACAGGTATTTTCTTTTTTTTTTTTTGGCCCTAAATGGGAAACTCATTTTTCAAGGCCAATATTAACACCTACATTACAGTTAGTAGATTAGAAAGGGGCATGAAGCTGGCTGTGCTGCCACAATGTTTTTTTTTTTTCTGGAGATATATCATAAAGCGTTTGGGAGCCAAAACTAGCAGATAGTAATATTAACAACATTGAAATGGTTAGTGAATTTGTGGAGCTCTGCTAGAGAGAGGTGAAAAAATAGAAATCCAAATAAAAGGTATACTCTAGGAAGAACAAAACAAAAACAAAACCTAAATACAGGAGCTGAGGGTATAGCTCCGTGGCAGAGCACGTGCCTAGCATGTTCAAGGCTTAGCCTAGGGAACTGGTACATACCATCTGTATTTGCAGTTTGCCACCAAAAAAATATGTATTTTTTTAAATACTGAAGCAAACTTTAGGGGGTTTCAAAAAAAAAAAGCTCTATTTCTATGTCTACATTAGTTTGGGCAAAGTGAAGCTTTTTCTGGAGTCAGCCTGACTAGTCTTAAACAACCGTCCCCTTCTGCTCTCTGGGTCTCCTCCACTCCCGGACGAAACTTTTCCCACTGCCCCCTCACTCCTGTCACTCGCCCCAGGACCCATGGCAGCCACTTCCTCTCCCTTTTGTCTTCTCCTCAGCCATACTTATAACACTCACACCTTCCCCCGTCACGATCTTGGTCATGAGGTTATTTCCTTTTTATTCATCATTTTTTAGGAATTTGAGGGGTTTCTGCTCCAGGACCACCTCACTGCACAATTCCCAAGAACTATTTAAGCCAAATTCCATGCACCTTTATGCCCCCTGGAGCTGCAATACTGGGACCCTGCCTACTAGTGCTCACTACTTTATTTAATCCCACCTTTGGTTCATGTAGCAGTCCCCCTTAAAAGTTCAGCATAAATAAATCAAACAAACCAGATGATTACTGATGTTTGGTTCAGGTCAGTTCTTTTTTTTTTTTTTTGGTACTGGAGATTGAAGCCAGGGGTTTTCTATCTCTGAGCTACATTCCCAGCCCTGTTTTTTATTTTGAAATAGGATCCCACTAAGTTGCTGAAGGTCTCACTAAGTTGCTGAGTCTGGCTTTGAACCTGTGATTCTCCTGTCTCAGCCTCCCAAGTACTGAGATTACAGGTGTGCAACACCATGCCTGGACTTCTATTAGTTCTTAAATTCAGTGATTTCCTAAAAACACCAAAGCCAGGTGTGGTGGTGCACACCTGTAACCCCAATACTTGGGAGGCTGGGGCGGGAGGATCACAGGTTCAAAGCCAGCCTCAGCAATGTACCGAGACGCTCAGCAACCTAGCGAGACCCTGTTTCCAAACAAAAAATAAGAAGGGCTGGGGTGTAGCTTAAAGGTAGAAAGTCCGTGGGTTCAATCCCTACTACCACTGAAAAAAAGAACCCCTCCCCCCAAAAAAAACTAGCAATATTCTATGTTTGGGGTTGGTTAGGAGGATGATGGGTACCATTTCTAAATTTAGGTCCTACATTTCTATGAAGATACCATTTTACAAGTCTCATCTAAACTATTTCTAATTGAATGTAAAGCTTTTAGTTTACTTTTGAAATTTAAAATCCTAATCTCCCCACCGGGCGTGGTGGCGCACGCTTGTAATCCCAGTACTTTGGGAGGCAGAGACTGGAGGATCCGGGTTCGTGGCCAGCCTCAGCTCGCTCTCTCTCTCTCTCTCTCTCTCTCCCTGTCTCTCTCTCTCTCTCTACTTAGTGAAGCCCTCCGCAACTTCGTGAGACCCGGTTTCAAAATAAAGTATAAAAAAATAGGGCCGGGGGTGTATGTAGCGCAGAGGTAGAACACCCCTGGGTTCAATCCCCGGTGCTGAAAAAAAAAAAAATCCTAATCCCGAACAATTTAAATAAAGCCCCACCTTCTTGAGTTTCCTTGGATCTTTGAAGTAATGAGGCCATTTCCTGATTTAAGGACTGAACCTCATTCCTCAGCAGCTGATTCTCCAGGCGAAGATTAGACAGTTCGTGTGACTTGCCATCATCACCAGGCGCTGGGCTGTGGCTGGTGCAGGTGGCATCTGATGGTGCATTTTCCTTTGAAGAATCCTCCTGGCCGAGAGGGCCAGAATCTGAATTATTAGCAGCTTCTGTATAGAAAGAATACATTTTGCTTCATTGGCATGGACACTATATACACATTAGTAGCTAGCTTTGGTAGGATGCCTTTAGGCTCAAATTGACTGCTATAGCTAAAATACCCTAAGAATACTATGAATTCTCAGTAGACTTCCCTCTGATGAAAATTCATTCTCACCAATGAAGCCTATGGACCTCTAAGGACTCTCAAACTCTGGACAAACTAAATGAATGGTGATGGAGACGAAAGAATACGGTCCTGGGAAGAAGACAAGCTGAGATAATCTGAGTGGGACACGCTGGACCAATGGTGATGGAGATCATAAGAATACAGTCCTGAGAAGATGACAAGCTGAGATAATCTGAGTGGGACACGCTGGATGGATAGTGATGGAGAATGTTAAGAATGCAGTCCTGGGAAGAAGACAAGCTGAGATAATCTGAGTGGGACACGCTGGATGAATAGTGATGGAGATCATAAGAATACAGTCCTGAGAAGAAGACAAGCTGAGATAATCTGAGTGGGACACGCTGGACGGATAGTGATGGAGATCATAAGAATACAGTCCTGAGAAGAACCAATACACACCTGCTAGACTGATTACAATTAAAGACTACACCAAATGCTGGTGAGAATATGGAGCAACTGAAACTCTCACACATTGCTGGTGAGAGTAAAATATGGTAGAACTGCTGTGGAAAAAGGTTTCACAGTTCCTTGTTTAATTAAATATGCACCTACTGTTTGACCCAGAATTTCACTCCTAGATATTTAACTAAGAGAAATGAAAGCATTTGCTCAAAAGAGGTAAGCACAAAGATCTTCAGAGCAGCCTCTTCACAGTAGCCAAAAACTGGGGACAATCCCAATGTCCACAGGAACTGGATAAACTGGTATATCCATATAAATACTACACAACAATAAAAAAGAACAACATGGATGAAAATCACTAATAGTGGAGTACAAGAGGTCAGACTGAAAAGTGTACATACTGTATGATGTACTCATGTACATACGCATGAAGTTTTAGAACAAGCAAAAACTAAAGTGAGAAAAATCAGAACAGTGGGTGCTTAGGGATGGGGTAGGGAGATTAACTGGAACTTTCTGGGGCAAATAAAATCTTTATCATGATGAAGGCGTGGGTTACATGAGTATACCATTTGTCTGTATAGCTAAGATTTTTATGATTTCAATACATAAATTTTACCTAAAATTAAAAACAAAAATTAATAATCAAGTGGGGTAGGGAATGCATAGAGATAAACATGATTTAAAAATGAGAGTGCAAATCAGTATTGAGGCTGGGTGATAGGTATAGAGGGCCATTATACTATCTGTTTACTTGATACAGATAGGCTTTAAATATTTCATATAAAAACTGCCAGTCACTAGATCAAGCAAGCAAGCAGAAAAAGTCAAAGATAAAGATCTGAAAGCATAATTTACAAATTTATAAAAAATTTACAAATATAATGCAAGAACATATCTATATTATATATAAATATATAAGATATACAAAACATGAATTATATATGTATATATAAATATAGCATCTAAGTAGAGTACATTTAAAAACTGACTTAATGGGACATAAATCTTAAACTTCAAAGAATTAGTATAATACAGACCATGCTTCTGACCTTAATGCAATTAAGCTAGAAATCTTAATTTAAAACTAGGAAATAAGCCGGGTGTGGTGGCGCACGCTTGTAATCCCAGTACTTTGGGAGGCAGAGACCGGAGGATCCAGGTTCACGGCCAGCCTCAGCTCTCTCTCTCTCTCTCTCTCTCTACCTTGCGAGGCCCTCTGCAACTTCATGAGACCCGGTTTCAAAATAAAGTATAAAAAATAGGGCCAGGGGCGTAGCGCAGAGGTAGAACGCCCCTACGTTCAATCCCTGATACCACAAAAAAAAAAAAACTAGGAAATAATCTTATGCTTGGAATTAAGGAAAAAAATTTAAAATAACTCATGGGTTATAGAAAAATCATAATTAAAATTAGAATGTATTTAGGACTCAAACAGTTTTTAAAAATACATATTTACTTGACAAATTTCAAGAAAAAGATGGTATTGGGATCCTATATAGAGTAAAAGAATCTTAAGAGTTATCTCAACTCTTGTTTGGAATATCAGACCAAATGTTTAAAAAAGAAAAAATGAAACAAATAAGGAAATCTAAATACTGACTAGTTTTAAGGAATATTACGTTTTTAAGGTGACCATGGTATAAATGTTTGTCTTTAAAGGTTACACTTTTTAGAGCAACAAAAAGAAATGTTTAACAAAGAAATGACATGAGATATGTGATTTGCTTAAAAATAATTCTGTAGAGGGCAGATGTAAAGAAAGGGATGGGAAATGGGAGGGTATAAATGAAATGAGAATGGCTATGAGCTGTTGATTACTATAGCTACATAACGGGAGGCCATCGCTATTTTAACATGTTTAAAATTTCCAAAATGATGAAAGAAATGAAGTATATATCCAGACCTATGGAATAATATCTAAAGTATTATTTAGAAGGAAGTTTATAGCCTTATTTACATTAAACATGAAAGGAAGGAATGAAATTAATGAGTTATGTATCCATTTTAAGAGGCTATCAAAGTAGCAAAATAAACCCAAAGAAAGCAGACATTAACAAAATAGTAAAACATACTAGAGAGGACCAATATACCCAAAACTGGTTCTCTCAGAGATATAAACAACATTAAGCAGATAAATTTTGAAATGTGTGTGATGTTGAAAATCATTAAGTAGAATACTTTAAATATGTGCATTTTACTGTGTCAATTACACTTCATTAAAGATGTTTAAAAAACAGGCATTTAGCACAGTGCACGGCCAAGCTTAGGGTTCAAGATATGTCAGATACTGATATTCTTCAGGCAGTATGTGATCAAATTTTGGTTTCTAAAAGGTTAGCATGAATAGATTGTCTGACTGTGTTAAAGTTTCAATAGTCACAACTTCATTATTTTCCTGAAATTAAATAATTTTCCCAAAATATATATGAAATGAATTCTTAAGAAATGAAAACCAATCTACCACTAGTTATAATTTTTTCACTAAGAATACCCCAGGCCCTGATGATCTTACCAGTGAGTTCTAGCAAACATTCAGGGAGTAAATAATTTCAGTCTTAGACCAATTAATTAAGATAAGAGAAAAATGGGGAACACTTTCAAATTCGTTTTATAAGGCAAACATAACTATAATACTAAAACCTAGTAATACTACAGCTCAATTTCACTTACAAATTAATAAATTAATTATAAATCTTAAACAGAATATTAGCTAACTAAAAGATAAGTTTGGTTTAATATATATATATATATATATTTGTGTGTGTGTGTGTGTGTGTGTGGTACTGGGGACTAAACCCTGGGGCATTCTACCTCTGAGCTACATCCCAGCCCTATTTTTTTTTTATTATTCTTTATTTTGAAACAGGGTCTCACAAAGTTGTGGATTGCCTCACTAAGTAGCTGAGGCTGGCCACGAACCTGCAATCCTCCTATCTCAGCCTCCCAAGTACTGGGATTACAAGCGTACGCCACCATGCCTGACTTGGTTTTATGTTTAAAAAAATCAATTGATCTGTATACTATATTAAGAAAGAAGAAACATATTATCACCTCCATAGGTAGAGGAAAAAGCACTGCTAAAACTCAACATGATAAAAACTGTGCATATATGCCTCTACCACCCTGAAGCTCTTCAAAATGTATGATTATAATGCACCAATAAATTTTAAAAAAAACCTCAAACTAATTAATACATGGGAACCTTCTTAACCTGATTAAAAAGTACTTATGAAAAACCTAACATAAAATCATACTTAGTGAATCAAAGTATTCCCTTTGAGTCAAAGAACAAGACACAAAATCACTTGTCAAGTCCCAGTCAATGAAATAAGACAAGAAAAGGTTTTACTAAAAGATAGAAGAGGTAAGAAGAAACAAAATCATTATCCACAGATGATATGATTGTGTTGCTGAAAACCTAAATGTATGAACAGAAAAATATGAAGTTTAAGAGCTTTCTAGATTGTTATGTATGTATATACAAAAACCAAAATACCAGCAACAACAGAGAGCAAAAAATTTTAAGGAATATCATTTATAAGAGCTTTAAAAATGTGAACTATGCATACTTGTAATCACAGTACTTGGGAGGCTGAGATAGGAGGATTACAGGTTTGAGGCCAGCCTCAGCAACTTAGTGAGACCCTGTTTCAAAACAAAAAATAAAATAGGGCTAGGGTGTAGCTTAGAGGTAGAATGCCCCTGGGTTCAATCCCCAGTACCCTCCCCCCACAGGTGTGAACTACTTATAAATAAACCTAACAAATTATGCAAGATCTTCATGGAGAAAACAAAATCTTGATGAAAGATATTTAAAAATGAATTGAAATTATACCACATAAATGGATTAGAAACTCAATAACAGTAAAAATGCTGATTCTCACCAAACTATCCATCTAGAAGTAATGAACTCCCAATAAAAAGACCAACGAATTTTTTGTGAAACTTGACAAGCAAATTCTAAAATGTATATAGAAATGCAAAAGTCCACAAATAGCCAAAACATTCTGGAATAATGACAAGGTAGAAGTTGCCTTATCAGATATCAAAACATACTTAAAAACTACATTAAGACAGTGTGGCACTGGCCTAAGAATATAAAAATAAACCAATGAAACAGAATTAAGAGCCCAGAAACAGACTAAAGAATGGATGGATAGCTGGGCGTGGTGGCGCATGCTTGTAATCCCAGTACTTGGGAGACTGAGACCGGAGGATCCGGAGGATCCGGATTTGCAGCCAGTCTTTTCAGGGAAAAGGACTGTCTTTTCCCTGAAAAGGGAAAGGACAGTCTTTTCAATAAATGATGCTGGGATACCTGATTTTCCTATGGGAAAAAGCAGAATTGGATGCCTACCTCACACTATATAAGAAAATCAATTTTAGGTAAACACCTAAATATAAAAGGCAAAACTATAAAACCTTTAGAAAATAGAGCAGAAAAATATCTTTTATGATCTCAGGATAGGGAAAGATTTTCTAAGACAGAAAAACCACAAACTATAATGAAGATTGATAAATTCATCTACATGAAGCACTTCTATTCACTGAGACACGGGGCGGGGGTAAAACTGAGGATGAGAAAAAATAGCATTTAAAATATATAAAGAATGTCTACAAATCAATAACAAAAAAGACAAATGACCCAGTAGGAAAAAAACAACAACAATGAAAAAAAGACGTAAATAGGCACCTCCCAGAAAATGAAATGAACAGTCAAATATTTGAAAAGATGCTCAACCACATTTCCAATGGGGGAAACTTTTTAAAAAAATGACAAAACATAAATCCATACTGAAAATATCAAATGTTGGTAAGAATGTGGAGCAAAAAGGAATTCTTGACCACAGTTGGCGAGAGCATAAATTGGTACCACCCACCTCTTTAGAAAACCACTTTGGCATTATGAGTGCAGATGAATACTGTCACACCCCACAACTCAGCAACTCCTTCTAGGTATCATGGGGCATTGGTTCTCAACCTGGGGTGATTTTTTTCTTGCATGGGCCATTTGGCAAAATGTGGAGACATTTTTGGTTGTCACAACTGGGGGTCCTATTGGCATCTAATGTGCTAAGAGGCCAGGGACACTGCTAAACAGCCTTCAAAGATCAGGACAGTCTCCCACAACTACAAATTATTTGGCCCGAAATGTGAATAATCCTAAGATTAAGAGACCCTGCCCTAGAGGAACAATTTTTCTCTCATGTATTATAACTGGTTCTAATTCATTTCCCAGGTTCCCGTTAGTCCATTCTTTACAATTAAATACAAGTTGTTTTCCTTAAAAGTATAAAACTCATGTCGACCCTTGGCCTAAAGACCTCTATTAGCATCATATAACCTATGGCAGTCACTTTCAACTTTTAATGGCCTAACAACCATCTAGGGGACAAAAAGAATTCAGATGGCTAGCTCCATCCTCAGAAAACCTGATTCAGGAAGTTTGGGGAGGGACCCAATAATTCATTTTTTATTAGTCACATAAGTGATTCTAATGCAGGTTGTGCAGGGACCAATCTTTATTAATGATCTACAGGAGCAATGGGTTTAAACAGATAAAGTGTTCTACAAGGACAGCTCCCAACTTCCTTTGCTAGCTTCATTTCCTTCATAACTGTCATCTTACTCTATTTCCAGAACTTTCTTATGCCATTTTCCATTTTCTAGCCTACTAACCTTTAAAAAAAAAATCTGTTCTCTCTGCATGGAAAACTGCCTCCAACATTTTTTTTTAACCTGGCAAACTCCTATTCATCCTTTAAGACCCAGCTCAAAATACAGACCCTCTGTGAATCCTTTCCTTATTATCTTGGACATTTAGTTACTTCCTCCTCAGCTTCCACAGCTCTCACAAATACTTTTAATTACTTTATTTATTATACTATATGTAAATTATCTGTTTACATGTCTCTTTAACCCACTAGATATTTCTTTACCCTTGCATTCAGCACGTCCTCAATAAATGTTTGTCTAATTAATCAAAAGACAGTTGAGAAGGAACTTAGGAGTGTGTAAACATAATCTACTGCTACTTCATGCTCCTATTTTTAAAGCCCCAAATCCGCGCTTCTACGCAGCTTTTTATCTTTTTCATGAACAGCCAAGACAGTGAGAGAAGCTTTACCATCTAAGAACATGTTTCCATTAACCATCAACTCTATAAAGAATGTTTACTACTACTTTAAAATATTTATAGGGACTTCAATTAGCCACATTACCATGTTAACCTCATTGTGCAGGTGAGAAGATGTACTTATAAAGGTAATTTCACAGCTCATTAAACAAATGAAAACTAGAATTCTAAGCAGTTAGTTCACTAGTAGGTCAATGCCTTTAACTCTTCAAATTGAATCAAAGTTCAGTCTTTCAGCTTTACTTCTGGAGGATATGGGGGAAAACACACAATTCCCCCCAAACCAGTATAAATGTGAAGTACAGCTTCCTGTCATTTTTAGTAATTCCAGTAACAAAGTTAAGTGAACTGAGATAGTTTCAAATCTAAAACTACATTTTCTTTCAGATTTCAAAATTTTTTATCTTAAGATATCTTAGAGAATCAGATTTAACACAATTTTTTTTAGATGCTGGGTCTGGTAGTTACCCAATAGATACCATTCAAAGGTCCCTACCATAACTGAATTAACTCATGACATTAAATGTTGCCTCTATTGTTCATACCACACATTCGCAGAGTCTGCTCTTACGCAGTGTGGACAGATCCTATAATAGTGGATGAGAATATTATCACAACATCTTAAGCTATGATGACACATCCAATTTGCTTAATTCTGAAAAAAGGGAAGACTGATGAACTACCATGGCTTTGGCTCCCAGAATTTTCTTCAGTGGCTTTGACGGTGGTTACACTGGTGTTCACAGAACTGACACTTGATGTCCGAGAACTCGGAAAGACAGGTGCCTTGCCCTTTTCTTTCTTGATTTCCACCCTCCCAGTGGGTTCTTTCTGTGAACTATTAAGAAAATCAAACAGCAGCTCATCATCAGGTTCTGACTTTTTCCTTCGAACAAATTGAGATGAAGGCCTAGGAGTAGATGCGTTTTCAACAGGATGGGAAGCCTCCCCTGGTGTCCTAGATCCTACTTTCACGTTTGCAGTGCCAGCTAGGATGGTGGCTTTTTGATTTCGAATGTTATCAGCTGCTGAAGAAATATAATTAGCTTTAGATCCAGTCTGATAAGTCAAATCTGCATTTTGCTGGTGAAGTTCAGGATAGTCAGTATTTTTACTATATGTGCTGCTGGTGGTCTCCTTTCTATTGAGAGCGGTTGCAGCCCCTTGATCAACTCGGTTTAAAAGATCTTCTGCCTTTCCAGCAAGATCAGCAAACCAAGACATGATGATAGCAGAATAATCCTATTGGTGAACCTGAAAAAAGAACACGCCATGATTGGTGTGGCATAACAGCAGATTGTAACAGTTAAGACTGGGCTCTGGAGTCATTCATGCAGTCCTGGGTTGAAATCTTAACCGGCTTCTTACTAGCTAGGTAACCCTGAGCAAACTACTAACTAAAGCTGAGAAATCTTATTTGGAAAATGGGGGGAATAAGTGTACTTACCTTACAGAATGTTTTTGTTTGTTTGTTTAAGATGGGGTTTTGCTATGTTGTCCAGGCTGACCTTAAACTTCTACTCAAGCAATCTTCTCTCAGTCTCCCAAGGTTGGGACTACAGGCACATGTCACCATGCCTGGCTCAGATGGTTTTAAGATTAAATAATACATAAAAGTACTTTGTGGAATGCTTAGCACACAGCAAGCACTTATTTAGTAGCTGATACTACCATTATTACAACAACTACTACTGTTTTCCTTATTACTATTTCAATGAAGGGAAAATTTATTAAGCAAAAGCAGCTGTTGTGGGCTGAATTGTGCACCCCAAATTCATACACTGAAGTCCAAACCCCCAGACCTTAGAATGTGACTGTTTTTGGAGACAGTGTCTTTAATGAACTAATTAAGTTGAAACAAGTCATTAAGGTGGACCCTAATTGAATAATCTGGTGTCCTTATAACAAGAAATTTGGACACAGAGAGACAGAAAGAAGATCATTTAAAGACACATGGGAAAGGTGGCTATCAGCAAGCCAAGAGAGATGTCTCAGAAGAAACCAACCCTACCAACACCTTGATCTTGGATTTCAGAATTGTGAGAAAATAGAGTTCTATTGTTCAAGCCACCCATTCTGTGGTACTTTGTTATGGAAATCACATATGGCAAAATTCTAGTAAAACCAAATAATAACAACTCTCGAAGTTTGTTTCAAAGTGCTAAAACGTGAAAAACTTCTAATTAATACAAAATCACTCAATATTAAAATGAATCACTGTTGTGGATAATTCAGGTGTGCATATACATAATGTCTAAAGTACATTTTATGAATTCAAAAACTCAGTACCTATCATGTGCCCATTAAGCTAAGATCGGAATAAAAAATGTGATTGCATAACCATCCATCCAACATATATATTGAGTAGTTATGGTGTGCCACAATAGATCAAGGTAATGAAGTAATGAACCCTCAGCACTATTTAAAAAAAAAGTCAACAACCATTTCTTGAATGTGCTAATCATTCCTTTTGCCCAGAACTCTTTTATAGTTAGCGTTTTCCCTCCTTCACTGGAATGTCATCTACTTCAGCGTTCTCTTTCTTTCCATCTAAATTAGGTGATATCATTCTCTGTTCGCACCCTGCCTCTCAAAACCTAAATAACCTCAGGAAGGAAATCTTAAACAGGCTCTTTATAAAATGTGACTATTATGTGCCTATGCATTTTAGTCTGTGTGAAAGCAAATGAAAACCGAGATGAAATATTTTCTGGCATATAAAATCCCATACAGGCGTAAAGTACTAATATCAAGTAAACATTGGTGGGGATTGGGCACAGATGACTTCTAATAAAACAACCAAAACACACTTATTAGTTCCCTATGTCCTGTCTCCCATTCTCAAGTTAATAGGGCTTTAAAAATACACGTGAACCTTAACGTTGATTACCTAATTAAACAAACAGTAAGATGAGCCCAGGGCACTGACTGACAGCCTCAGCGGACTTCAGAGGTACAGAGCCTCAGTAATTCCTCCAGTGCTGCCAGGGAGGAGAGGTGCGTGACTGGGACGGGGTCTGCAGACCGGATGGCAGGCCTGTCTCGAAGACCAAGTGTCGGCGCAGAGGAAGGGAGGCTGGGCTCAGCCGATCAGGCCCAGGGAGTCTGTCAGTCAGTCCGTGGATCCCGGCGGAGTGAGGACAGACCCCCGCTGCGCTCCCCACCCTGTTGCGGCCTCTGAGGCGTGCAGCGGTCGGGGCAGGGAGCGGAGTGAACAACGTCGGCCGACGCTCAAGGGGACTCTCCCCCGTTCCCCAGCCCCGAACCGGGCCAAGGCGAGCACGGGCTGGAGGAAGACATCAGATCTCTGCGGAGAGGCCGGCGCCTAGCGACGTTAACTCCCCAAGCGGAGGCGGCCCGTCCACAGCCCGCGCCGCCGCCTCACCTGAGGACTCCGGAGCGGCCCCGTCGCCCTCCGGGGCCCGGCCCCCTCAGCAGCCGACCCGGAGTGGACCCAGGCTTGGTAAAGCTCCTTCCCGACCCGCAGTCGCCCGGCTACGTCTTCCGGGAGACGTGGAAGGGCGGCGAGGACCCCAAAACAGAGTGGCCTCCGAGCTGCCTGAGAGACGGGGAGCCGAGTGCGGCCCACACCTGCAAGCGATTCAGGCAGCGGCGGCGGCGGCCGCGGGGGCCTCGCGCGTGGCCACGCCCTCTTCCGCCTGCAGCGAGACCGGACGGGGGGGGACGTGCCTGCGTGCGTGTGACGTGTGACGTAGCTCGCTTCCAGAGGACGCCTGCACGCGGCCAGCACAACACTGGAAGCCACGCCTACAAGAGGGCGTGGCCTCGAGCGGGCCACGTGGGCGGCAGAGGCGGCGCCGGGTGAGTCTGGTGGACTCCCCAATCACCTCTCCGCCTTCCTCCTCCCGCCCCCTAGTTTTACGGATGAGACTGCTGAGGATGAGAATACAGAAAATATGACCCCTGCTTTCATGGAGCCTACTGTCGAGTGTCAGAGACAGGTATTTCATAAACCAATGAATGAACAAGAGTTTAAGGGCATTACCAGAGCTGCAAAGACCGGAAAACAGGGGAGAGTGAGGGGAGGCGGAGGGAGTACTTTAAATCAGGTGGCCTGGGAAGGTCTCTCTGCAGTGGAGATACTCCAGCTGAGACCTAAAGGATGGAAAAGGCCCCAAGAAAGACTGTTTCAAGAATTTCCACAAATACCCCCTTCACCTGATCTTCCAGAAGTCATTAGATCCAGGCAGGATTAGCCAGAGAAACAGCACAACCAACCGACAGAGGCCACAACCTTACCCAGTTGATAAGAAAATTTGCCCTTTTTTCTACCCCCTGTCCCATACCACCAGAGGTGCTAACTTCTAGAAAGGAAGGGGAAAAGGATGCTTCTGGTGCAACCAAGCTAATCTGCTCCAGAGGAGAGGGAAGGTGGAATTCTTTTTTCTTTTTTTTTTTAATCTCTGAGATACATCCCCAGCCCCATTGTTTTTTTTTTTTTTTAAACAGGGTCTCCCTAAGTTACGGAGGGCCTCACTAAATTGCGGAGGCTGGCCTCGACCTTGGGATCCTCCTGTCTCAGCCTCCCAAGTACTGGGATTACAGGCCTGTGCCACCAGGCTGGGAAGGTGGAATTCTGAATAGAGCTTAGGGATGAAGTTTTAAGCAATCAGAGCTGTATTGTGGCTTCTGCAATGGCAGAGTGGGGACTTTGTAAAACAAAAATCCTCTCCCCCAAAAGAATGATAAAACTGGAAAAAAATTGTGACAACCATTTCAACTCCTTGGAAATTGACCACAGGCTTAACGCAAATTAAGAAGCAGTTATTTAAGAAAAACTACTAAACCCTGTGTAAGAACAGTAAGAGTCGGTGACATTTTAGCCTGGGGAAAATTTCCAATTCCTCTCCCCTAGTTCCACAAGGGTAGTTTGATCAGGGATGGTTAAGCTGCAAAAACCAGCAGCATTGCTGTGGGAGGGGCTGACTTAATTAGGAGTGGAGCCAGAAAAGCCCCACAGCTAAGGGAAGGCTCTGTTAGAAACACTAAAACCACAGCAACCTGGGTTGCAATATTGGTTGACTAAACAACCAACTAGAAGTTCTGCTGGGAGCTTGTCAGGGAGATCCAGGTAATGAGATAGTCCCAGCCCACCACATACACTGGTGATTAGAAGATGGTGTGCCAGGCTGCGCAAGTTCAGGAGCGGCTGGCAAGAGCCCTAATGATCTTGTCCCTGACAGAACATGTAGCCTTGCACAGGTACAGAGGAGACACAAGAAGACCCAGGGATTTAAAAACCAGGATAGTCTCGTAAATTGTCTGAGTTTTGAATGTGTTCCCCAACACATCTGTTTTTTTTTTTTTTCTGTGGTGCTGGTGATTGAACCCAAGACCTCCACATTATAGGCAAGTGCTCTACCATTGAGTTATGCCTCCAGTACCCCCAACCCATCTTGATGAGAATAGGACCCTTCCTGGTTTGAGGTGTTTGAGCACCACCTCTGACCAATCATTGACTGACTTCTAATCTGTGATGACCCTGTTGAAAACCCTAGTAAATCAGCCTTAGAGATAAGAAGATGAGGGAAAAAAGAATCAGTGTCAACACACTGAGGGGGAGAGAAACTCTGCAGAATTAGTCCAGACAAGTTACTAAACAAATATACAAACAAACAACAACAACAAAGAACACCCTCCCAGGAGCATATCAGAGCAGAGTTGCTACAATATGCTAAAATGTCTAGTTTTCAACAAAAAAAAATAAGTAGACATGCAAATGAACAGGAAAATGTAACCATAAACAGCGGGAAAGTTCATATAAATGGTCTGAAATGTTGGACTTAGCACGTAAGGACTTTAAAGCAGCTGTCATAAATATGCTCCAAGAACTAAATAAAAAATATGAAGCTGGGTGAGGTGGCACATGCCTATAATCCCACTACTTGGGAGGCTGAGACAGGAAGATTGAAGGTTTAAGGCCAGCTTCAGCAATTCAGAAAGGCCCTCAGCAACTTAGAAACCCTGTTTCAAAATTTAAAAAAATAAAATAGGGCTCAGGGTGTAGCTCAGAGGAGAACATGACGTTAAGTGAGATTGGCCAGTCACAGAAAGTGAAGGGTCCTGTGTTTTCTCTCATACGTGGAAGCTAGGGAGTAATCGGGATACCAGAGGTACTCCAGATAATGGAGGAGAAACTCCAGTGGAGCCAGGGGTCTAGGGGAAGGGAGGCTGGGAAAGGGAGAATCAAGGAAGGAGAACCACTTCCATTGACATTATGTACAAAAGGGGAAGGGGGAGTGGGGAGGGAGCTGGGGGAAAGCCCACCAAGTGCTGCCTGCATGTATGTCATTGTCACTATGAACTACATTATGATGTGAGACTATAATGCACCAATAAAAGTATAAAAAGTAAAAAAAATAAGTAGAATGCTCCTAGGTTCAATCCCCAGTACCCCCCCACACATGATAATGGCTCACCAAATAGAAACTATCAGTAAAGAGATAGGAATTATAAAATATCAATGGAAATTCTAGAGTTGAAAAACACAATAGATAATAAGTGAAAATTTCTCCAGAAGGGCTCAGTGCCCATTTAATCTAATAGAAGAAGCAGGAAACTTGAAGAGAGGTCCTCAGAATTTGTCCAGTCAATAGAAAGAAAAAAGAGTGAAGACTGGAGATACTCTCGCAGACCTGTGTGACATCACCAAGCCTGCTAGCATCTGCGAAATGGGAATTCCAGAAGGGGAGAGTGATGGGGAGGAAAATATTTGAAAAAATGCCCTCAAACTCCCCAGATTTAGTGAACACCTTGATATATGCACTCAAGAAGCTCCATGATCTCCAAGGAGGATAAATATGACGAGGCCCCACCTGCGTATATAGAAGACAGAGAAAATCTTAGAAGCTGCAAGAGGAAAATGGCTCCTCGCAGAGAGGGAAACAAGAATAAATGCTGGCTTCACGTCAGAAACAAAGCAAGCCTGGAGGCAATGGGGTGACATACTTAAAGCACTGGAGGGAAAAAAAAGATGTCAACCAAGGATTCTGTTACTAACAAAGCTATCCTTCAAAGATGAAGACAAGATAAAGACATTTCCAGATAAACAGATTGAGAGGATCTGTGGCTAGCAAACCTGCCTCATAAGAAACACTGTGTGCACGTATGTCCCTGTCACTCTGAACTACGTTATAACGCGAGACTATGATGCACTAATAAAAGTATATTAAAAAAAGAAATAATGAAGAAAATTATTTAACCTGAGAGTAAATGCTTTTGTTTTATTTGTTTTGGCCACAGCACAATGTTTGAATTTTTAAACATAAAATACATGTAGAGTGCATTAATAAGAGTGTAGGAAAGTAGGCATTCTTACACGTTATGGTTAGAAATGTAAATTGACAAAACCTTTATTGAGGGCAAGGTAGAAATGTATATCAGCATTTAAAATGTGTAAACCATTGCTGAGCTTGATATTGAAAAATAAAAATAAAATTTAATTCCTACTTTACACCATGCATAAAAATCAATTCCAAAAGGATCGTAGTTCAAAATGTCAAAGGTAAAACCAGACACGGTGGCTCACACTATACTCCCAATACTTGAGAGGCTGAGACAAGAGGATCGCAGGTTCAAGGCCAGCCTCTGCAACTCAGCGAGACCCTCAGAAACTTAGCAAGACCCTGTTTCAAAATAAAAAGAAGGTTTGGGGATGTAGCTTGGAGGTAGAATGCCCCGGGTTCAATCTCCAGATATATACACATATATGTAAAATATATTTAATATATTATATATAATATATAAAAATATATGTATATATGTACATATATAATATTACATATATTTAAATATATATTAAAATCATAAAACTTCTACAAGAAAACAGGAATATCTTCATGACCTTGAAACGGAAAACACTGTATACAGGACATACACAAAATACTTAACTACAAAATGATTACTAATTCAGAATTTGTTAGAATTAAAAATTTATTTAAAAAATAATTTATTTTCATCCAAAAAAATTAAAAGGAAAGCCAATGAGCCAGGCATGGTGATGCACACCTGTAATCCCAATACTTGGGAAGCTGAGACAGGGGGACCACAGGTTCGAGGCCAGCCACAGCAACTTAGTAAGACCCTCAGCAACTTAGTGAGACTCTGTTTCAAAACAAAAAATAAAAAGGGCTGGAGGTGTAGCCTGGAGGTTCACCCCTGGGTTCAGTCCTCAGCACTAAAAAAAAAAAAAAAAAAAAAAGGGCAATGATTGGTATGATTGGGAGAAGGTATTTATAGTATGTATATCTGACCAAGGACTTATGACCAGAATATATAAAGCCACTCCAACAAACCAGTAATTTAGAAGACAACCATTCTAACAAGAATGGACTAATACCTTAAACAAGCACTTCACAAGAGAAAACATCAATTATCAATTGGCCAAATGCTGATAAGAAATGCAAATTAAAATCTCAGTGAAATACTTTTGCACATTCAACCACAATGGCTAAAGTGTAAAAAGATGGAAAACGCCACATGCTGATGAGGATGTGGAGCCACTGGGAAGTTTATGCATTTCCGAGAGGAGTGTGATAGGCCCCTACGGAACCTTTGATTACACCTACCTGAGTTAAGTGTAGGCTTCCTCTGACCCAGCATAGGTCTGCCCTCTGAGCCAGCAATTCTGTTCAACCCTGCCTCTCTGAATCCCCCGCACCTCCATTTAGGCAACCTGCCCAGCCCCTGCAGGCTTTCTCTGGGGATTTTGTGACCCTCACTGGAAGATACCTTGTGTTCCTTCAGCTCCCCAGTTCTGTAATTCGACTTCCCCAATTGTACAGATCTCAAGAATGAAGTTGAGATTCTCTTTGTGCGTTTTAATCTTCCAGCAGCAGAGGGCGCTTAGTACTTAAAAATGCATATGTATGTTAAGTCTGGCTTGACAAGTAATGAGTATTGTTGTATCCTTCGGTTTATAGAGCACAGGATATAACATCTCCATGAATTGACCCTGGATGATCCAAGGGGATTTTAAATTCCCTTTCTTGTTTGAAAGTTCCTCCAGATGTGACAGGTCAATTATGGTGTTTTCTGTGTTAACATAGGTAGCTAAATTGCTCCCAGAGACGAATCTCTTCATGACTGAGCCCCTGATGGGACTTCCTAGACCAATGCCATATATCGTGGTGCACACCTGTCAGGCTCAGACAGGAAGATCACAGGTTCAAGGCCAGCCTCAGCAACTTAACAAGACCCTCAACAAGCTAGCAAGACCCTGTTTCAAAATAAAAAAATTTTAAAAAGGGCTGGGGATGTAGCTAAGAGGTAGAACACCCCTGGTTCAACACACACACACACACACACACACACACACACGTCTATTTGTTGGAAATTTGATCCCCATTGCAAGTGTTGAAAGGTGGGACCCTTACGAAGTGATGAGCTCACAAGGGCAGAGCTCAGGGATTAATGCTGCTAACAGAGGAATGGGTGAGTTATCACGAGTGGGTTCTTGGTAAAAGGGTGGGTTCGGGTCCCTTCCTCTTTTGCACGCATGCTCTCTTTCCCTTTCAGCTTCTGCCATGGGATGATGTAGAAGGAAGGCCCTCTCAAGGAGGCAGTTCCACTTTTAGAAAATTATTCTACAGATATATTCATGTATATGCAAAATGACATATGTAAAGTTATTAAAGCATTGCTTAGAGAGCCAAATGTTGGAAACAAGTTAAATGTTCATTGATTTCTTTTTTTTTTTTTTTTTGCGGTACCGGGGATTGAGCACAGGGGCGTTCTACCTCCACGCTACACCCCCGGCCCTATTTTTTATCCTTTATTTTGAAACCAGGTCTCACGAAGTTGCAGAGGGCCTCACTAAGGAGAGAGAGAGAGAGAGAGAGAGAGAGAGAGAGACGGGGAGAGAGCGAGAGAGCTGAGGCTGGCGGCGAACCCGGATCCTCTGGTCTCCGCCTCCCAAAATACTGGGATTACAAGCGTGCGCCACCACGCCCTGCTTAAATGTTCACTGATTTCTAAAAATTTGGTACATTCATTAATGGAGGCCTTCACTGGCCATCCTGAGTAAACTAGATCCCCCTACTCTGTTGTTTTCCATATAGCACATCATTTTTTCCTTTATAATATTTGTAATAATACAATTTTATTTTTGTATAATTATAATGTGTGCAATTATAATTATGCAAATGTCTAATTTGTATTATATATAACATATATATTTACTATGTATACTTATTTGTTTATTTAGTGTCCATCTCCCCTTTATGAAGGTATAAACCACATCTCTGTGTTCACCACTGTGTTCCTAGTACCTAGGACAAGGCCTGCACAGGGTAGGTGGTTACATATTTGTTAATTGAATCAGTGGTGTGGGATCCAACCCTGAGAGTTAGAGAAGCTAGTTTCGTGAGATAGGTAGAGGTCTCAGAAGAAACTGTCGCATATGTAAGCATCTAGCATAATACTTGCTATACAATAGATGCTTAATAAATGGTTGGTGATTTTTATATCTTCCTGTACATTCTTCTCTACCCAAAGTCCACACTGTCCCCAGCTCCATCCAAAATTAATATCTGGGCCTTACCTTGGCCTTTCTGGCTCTGCCCATGCAGCCTGACCATCTCACAAGCTTGCTCTGCTTCTTTCTTCCCCAAACTCATCTCAAGTAGCTTCCCTACTTAGCTTTCAAGGGCCTCAGGAACACAGGGGGTGTGGGGGGGTAGAATATTCTGCTGAAATGCTGGAGGCCTGCCTAGTGCACACGCATAGTAAAGCCAGGTGGAGCGCCCCGCCCCTGGAGGAGGGGTCTTCATCAGCTCTCCACAGAGATGTCATCTTTGCAGTTGTGTGGGACTTTGATGGACAAGAGGAGGGGCCAAAGAATAGGATCCGAGTGGTCCCCTTCCCTTAGGAGCCAGGAGTCTAGAGAAGGAGCTGAGAGCTCGGGAAGGAGGGGTGGTGAGTGGAGCTCCCTGATCCCAGAGGCAAAGGAGGGAGAGAACAGGTGTCTGAGTCAGATGATGGGGCCCAGGAAGGGGCACTGCCAGCTCACTGACATCATTCCCCTGTAAACTGACCATTAGTTGTGATTTGGGATATACCATCTGAATAAAAGTAGGATAGCTTTCTGGGGCCTGTATCCCAACATAGGAGGCAGCCAAATATATTATCCCTCTGACTGGCCTCTTTCTCCTAACTAGGGAGTAGAGGCAGCCTGGCAGAGACCTTGGGGCCCTGCTTTACCTGTCCAATGTTGTTTCCCTAACAAGTACCCTCTGTTTTGTGCAGATGGGTCTCCTCACCATTCTGAAGACATACCTTGTAAATTCCCCCAGCTGCTGGTCTTCTTTTGCCCTGACCTGTGTATCTGTCTTCCATCTATCCACTCGCCTTGGATGGATGAGTTGAGTTCCCTTGTCTGTACCAGGCACAGGACTAGGCATTAAGGTAACAGGTCTGCTCTCAGAGAGCTCAGAGTCTACGTGGTTGGGGTAGACAAGCAAACTGACAGTGGTAAGAGAGGCCTGCAAGAGAGGCCTGAGGAATGAATGAGTCGGTGTATTGATGAATGAGCAAATCTGGCTGTTGGAATATATCTCAATCTATTCAATTTGGTGACCCCAGTTGGAGGATGTGACCAGCCTTTGGTCCACCTTATCATTGGGTAGGAGCAGAGGTAGGCCGAGGACTGAGTTCATAAGATCACACCATGTCTTCTCAGTGTACGGGGACCTCCAAAGGCAAGGAACTGGGGAAAGTGGGATCCTTAAAAGGTCTCGCCCTTATACAAACAATTAGTCATTTTTCTCTTGATCAATAGAACCTCCTTTTCTTTTTAAAACTCTTTTGGAAAATTTATTCTTTGATCAATGCAACAAACATTCATTAAACATTTACTATGCACCAGGTACAAATCCAGGTTCTGGGGATCTAGCACGGAACAAAACAGACAAGATCCCTGGCCTCGTGAAGCTTCCATTCTAGAGGGGGACAGAGAAGTCAAAATCTTGGCATCTGAGATGGTGGTTAAGTGCTACAGAGGGATACAGAGCAGGACGGAGGTTACACTTTTCAATTGGGCAGTTAGGCGGTCTGAATAAAAAGGCGATGCTGCTGTCAAGACCTGAATGAAGGAGGCAAGGGAGTGAGTCCAGTGGACGTGGGGTGAGTATGGAGGCCCTGAGTGATAGGAGGTGAGGATGGGGAGGTAGCCAGGGCTCAGGTAATATCGGTCCTTGCAGGTCACACTGAAGAGTCTGCATTGTATTCTGAAAGTGTCAGGAGGCCATCAGAGGGTTTCCAGTAGAGAAGTGCCTTACCTTGTGCTGTACCAGGGTCCTCTGGCTAATCCATTGAGAATATGCTGCAGAGGCCCAAGGCCAGGAGCAGGACAGCAGTTATAGGCCGTTGCGCTGTACACAGGCCAGCGCAAGAACCCTGGGGAGAAGGGAGGGTGGACACTGGTATGGTGAGGAGTGTCGGATTTGGGTCTGTTTTGAAGAGAACCAACAGGATGTGCTGACAGATTGAATATAGAGCAGGAGAGAAAGAAAAGCACCGTGGCTGAGAGCTCCATGAGTTTCTGCCTGAGCACTTGGAAGGAAGGAGGGACCCGATGTGAATTAGGTGGGGAGGCTGGGGAAAGGCAGGCATGGGGATCAGGAACTTGAACATGACGGACATGACATGGAGAGGGTGGGCAGGCAATGGGAGATGTGAGTCTGCAGTTCTGGAGAGAGTCCTGGCCAGAGATCCAAGCTTGGGGGCACCAGCACATTAGACACTTGACTGCATGAGCCAGTCAGGGAGCGAACGAGACAGAGACAAGCAGAGGTACAAGACTAAGCCTGGGACCCGCCAACACTCAGAGGCCAAGGAGTGAAGGGATCCAGTGAGGTCAGAGGAAAACTGGAAGTGCCGTAGCCTGGAAGTCACTTGAAGAAAGTGCTCGAAGGAAGAGGAAGAGGAAGTGATGGGGTATGATTCCACGCATGTGGAATATCCAGAGACTTTAAATCGAAAAACTCCACTGTGGCCCTCACCTTCACCGAGAGTTGGTTTTCCTTCAGACCTAAATTCCTAAAAGGTCCAGTAAATATTAGAGCACTATATATCCAGAGACAGAAAGCAGACCGGTGGTTGCCAGGGACTGAGGCTGGGGAGACATGTGCTGCTCAGTGGGTTTGGTTTTGGGGTGAGGAAAATGCTTTGGAACTTGATGGAAGTGGTGGTTCTACAACCTCATGACTATTGGATGCCACCGAATCATAGTTTAAAATGTTTAATTTTAGCTGGGCGTGGTGGCACACGCTTGTAATCCCAGTACTTAGGAGGCTGAGACAGGAGGATTGCAGGTTCGCGGCCAGCCTCAGCTACTTAGTGAGACCCTCCACAACTTAGTGAGACCCTGTTTCAAAATAAAGAATAAAAAGATAGGGCTGGGGGTGTAGCTCGGAGGTAGAATGCCTCTGGGTTCAATCCCCAGTACTGCAAAAAAAAAGTTTAATTTTAAATTATATGGCTTTCACCTCAACAGAGACAAATTCTATGAGCAGTCATGTACAGTTGAGGTAGGATAGGAGAAATAAAAGTAATAGATAGGAAAGAGACAAGCAGGGAAGAAAGGGGAGACTGTAGCTTTAAATTGAAAAACTCTACAGTGGCCCTCACCTTCACCGAGGGTTGGTTTTCCTTCAGACCTAAATTCCTAAAAGGTCCAGTAAATATTAGAGCACTATATATCCAATTATTGGATGCATATATTTTGTTAGGCTACAGAATGTATTTTAGACTGCTAAGAGAAGTCTAGGTCCAGTAAATCAAGGGGAGCCAGCTCACCCACCTCACATGCTCACCACGTGCCAGCCCCTCACGAAAGGCCCCTAAAATGAAGAGCCCCACACTCACAAAGGGCGCCTCTCTCACTTGTGGGGTGGCCCATGTTCTCTCTTGAACTTTCTTACTTCCCTAAATAAACCTCTTTCTCTGTCTCTGACTGGTACATGCTGAAATTCTTTTCTGTCATGTAAACCAAGGGCCCCGCGGATCCTGAGTTGAGGAATCAACCCTTCTCCCATGACACAGTGACACTGGGAACCGGCCAGCGGATTCAGCAGTATGCATCTCATAGAGATATGGACAAGAGCTGTTTTGGGTGGATGTGGAGCAAGAACTTAAACAAGAGTAAGTTCAAGGCCTGGAGTGGTGGCGCACGCTTGTAATCCCAATACTTGGGAGGCTGGGACAGGAGGATCTGGGTTCGTGGCCAGCCTCAGCTACTTAGTGAGGCCCTCCGCAACTTAGTGAGATCCTGTTTTAAAATAAAGAATAAAAAATAGGGCTGGGGGTGGAGCTCGGAGGTAGAATGCCTCTGAGTTCAATCCCCAGTATTGCAAAAAAAAAAAAAAACCCACAGAAAAACAAAACAAAAAAAAAAGAGTAAGTTCAAGGAGGAGCGGCCACATGAGTACTGATCCAAGGCCACGGTTCTGCAAGGTTTTTGTCTCTTCACCAAGAACCAAAGCAAAAATCCCATGTTTTCTTGCTTATCTATCAGTTTTATTCTTTTTTTGGAGAGGGAGTACTGGGGATTGAACCCAGGGGCATACTACCTCTGAGCCACATCCTCAGCCCTATTTTATTTTATATTTTGCAACAGGGTCTAAGTTGCTGAGGTTGGCCTCAAACCTGCAATCCTCCTGTCTCAGCCTCCTAAGTTCTGGGATTACAGGTATGTGTCACTATGCCTGACTTCAGCTTTATTCTTTAACCTTGGGGCTCGCCCATCCTCTAGAATCCAGTTTTGCCCTTGACTTTAGCAGATTTCTCATACTTTCTACTTTCTTGCAAGCTCTACCATGTGTTAAAATAATTTTAGGGCTGGGGGTGTACTTCAGCAGTAGAGTGCTTATAAAGCATGCGTGAGGCCCTATGTTCCATCCCTATCACTGCAAATAAATAAATAAAATGATGATTTTGTTTGACTTTACAATTTTTGCCAATTTGGTGGATATTCGGAGTACCTACTTGTGGTCTTTAATATGTAAACATATATTTTATATGTACATGTAGAATATATGTGCATATAAATATATTTTAGGCTTATAAAATGGTTATATAAATAGGTGTATATAAAATGCTTTATTTATTTATTTATTTATTTATTTATTTATTTATGGTACCAGGGATTGAACCCAGGGGCATTCTACCTCCAAGATACATACCCAACCCTATTTTTTATTCTTTATTTTGAAACAGAGTCTCACTAAGTTGCGGAGGACCACACTAAGTAGCTGAGGCTGGCCACGAACCTGTGATCCTCCAGTCTCAGTATTGCTGTCTGATATTCCATTGTATAATTATACTATAATTTATGAGAGAGAGAGAGATGTATGAAATTAGAGACAATGAATCTGAGTCTAATCATTCTTTTCTTTTCTTTTTTGGTACTGGGGACTGAACCCAGGGCCAGCTGCATGCTAGACAAGTGCTCTACCACTGTATTACAGCCCCAGTTCTTTTAATTTAATTTTAATTCTTATTTACTTATTTATTTTATTTATTTATTATTTTTTTGCGTTACTGGGGATTGAACGCAGGGGCGTTCTACCTCCATGCTACGCCCCCGGCCCTATTTTTTTAAGCTGTATTTTGAAACCGGGCCTCACGAAGTTGCGGAGGGCCTCACTAAGGAGAGAGAGAGAGAGAGACAGAGAGAGAGACAGGGAAAGAGAGAGAGCGAGAGCTGAGGCTGGCCGCGAACCCGGATCCTCCGGTCTCCGCCTCCCAAAGTACTGGGATTATAAGCGTGCGCCACCACGCCCAGCTACTTATTTATTTTTATTTTTGTGGCACTGGGTGTTTTGCCCAATGAGTTCTGATCCATGGGCAAAAATGAAGCCACTCACACAATCAAAAGTACAAGATGATTTAATATGAGAAAAATCAAAACACAGGAAAATCTCACTTCAGTGTATGAAATCAGGTCCAGGCGTGGTGGTGCACATCTATAATTCCAGTACTTAGGAGGCTGAGACAGGAGGATCACAGATTAGAGGCCAGCCTCAGCAATTTAGCAAAGCTCTTAGCAACTTAGTGAGACTCTGTTTCCAAATAAAAAATACAATAGGGCAGGGGGTGTAGCTCAGAGGTAGAACACTGCTGTCTTCAATCCCCAATACCACACACACACAAAAATGAAATCAGTAATATTAAAGCAATACTTCCTGGGGAATTTCTGCACCCAGGTGGTGAAACAGTAGCAATTAAAAGCACAGAAAAGTTCAATATCAAGAAAGAGAAAATTATCTATAGCACCAGACCAGGGGAAACTGCAGCTTCCAGAGTAGAGCTGTGAGGCCCATCACAGCCTCTCTGAAGTCCTGGTCAGAAAGATGGGTCCCAGGCTGTGTGTACTCTCCATGGGTGAAACTTCAAAGAGATGCCCCCATGGTCCTTTTCCCTTTTATAGGGACAGCTGCCTGAGTTTTGTGTGAAGTCACTGAAGTAAGCCTTTTGGCAGTTGGCCCAAGGTGACCACCAGCCTTGGGCCAGTAGTCAAATGTCCCCTTAAGCCAATATTTCTTGGTGTCTTGGCCTTGAAAAGTCTAGTAAACAGGTTAACTTATTAAGTATGTAAGTGGCAAAAAAAACAAACAGTGATATACCAAGGTAGCTTAAACAAAGCAATCAGTTTATCAGGTTAGCAAAGAACACAATGAACTCCTCAATCCAGGGAAACAAGCGAAGAAAAACAAGGTGAGAAGATTAAGGGAAGGGGGCAAAGAACACATCTCCCACAAGCTAAGAAAAGCAAACGGGAGATTAAGGGGAGGAGAGGGAAGTAGGGAAGTCAGCTGAAGGGGAGACTCCCGTCCATGTGCACTACAGTGGGCTGAACTGTGCACTGAACCCAGGGGCGCTCTACCTCTGAGCTACACCCACAGCCCTATATTTTTTTTTCTTGATGGTACTAGGATTGAACCCAAGGGCATTCTACCTTGGAGGTACACCATCAGCCCTTTTAGTCTTGGTAGGTTGCTGAGAGTCTCACTATGCTACTGAGACTTGTCCTTGAACTTGCGATCCTCCTGTCTCAGCCTTCCAAGTACTGGGATTATAGGAGTGTGCCATCATGCCCAACTTGTTTTTTAATTTTGAAACACAATCTCACTAAGTTGTTGAGACTGGCCTTGAACCTGTGATCTGCCTATCTCAGCGTCCTAAGTATTGGGATTACAAGCTTTGTATGTTTTATTTTTGAGACAATTTCATGTGAAATTTCCCAGGCTGGCCTCAAACCTGGGATTACAGGTAAGCACCACCACACCCAGCATCTAACCATTTTTTTTTTTTTTGGTACAGGGGATTGAACCCAAGACATTCTACCTCTGAGCTAGCTATACCCTCAGCCCTTTTCAGTTTTTAGTTTGAAATAGGTTCTTGCTGAGGCTGGCCTCAAATCTGCTATCCTCCTGCCTTAGCCTCCCAAGTGTTGCAGGATGCTCCGTCCCACAGCCTGGCCCCCAGAAACAATAAAGCCTGTAGCTGAAATTGGATATTCAGGCCTTTTTTATTCACCGGTGAAGACCCAGTCAGTAATCGCTGTGGAACTAGGCCTCGAACAACGAGCTCACATGATTTTTATACCCTTGCTCTCTTAATTTTGGGAGGGGAGAGGTAAGCGCGAGATTTATTTTACCTAGTGTAAGCAAGATGCTTGCTTGCAAGCAACTAGGGGGAAGGGATGGGGGAATTCTTACTTTTCCTATCTTAAGTCTAAATTCCCAAGAATAATTCTAAGAACCTGGCTGGGTTTTCTACCTCACAAGTACTGGGATTATAGGCGCGTTCCACTGTACCCAGCTCTCACCATTCTTTTTCTGTTTTTGCTTTTTGTCTTTTGTTTTCTTTTCTTTTTTTAATTGGTGCATTGTAATCGTAGTTCAGAGTGATAGAGACACACGTGCACACAGCACTTGGTAAGCTTCCCTCCAGTTCCCACCCCACGGCCTCCGCTTCCCCATGCGCTTTATTGAGATCAGCATTATTAATTTTGTATATGTACACAGTGTCAATTGAAGTGTTTCCTTTATCAAGTCTTACTCCCCCCACCCACCTTCCTCCCCTCTACCCCCTCCAGCACTCCACTGGAGTTTCTCCTCCTTGGTCTGGAGTCCCTTTTATAACCCAATTTCTCCCTAGCTTCCACAAAAGAGGATTGTAAGGGACTAGAAGATAAATAGGAAGTATCTGGAGGAGATGGTGGAGCCAAGAGAGATTTTTCTTTCCTTTTTCTTTTGGAAAAGAACTCTTTTGGAGAAAGATGCAAAAGAGGAAAAAAATTGATGTTGATGATGATGATGGGGGGTGCACACCTGTAATCTCAGTTACTTGGTAGGCTGAGGCAGGAGGATCCCAAGTTCTAGACCAGCCTGGGCAACTTTGTGACACCCTGTCTCAAAATTAAAAATAAAAAGAACTGGGGATGTAGCTCAGTTGTAGAGCACCCCTGGGTTAAATCCTCAGGGGAGAGAGAGAGAGGGAGGGAGGGAGGGAGGGAGGGAGGGAGAGAGAGAGAGAGAGAGAGAGAGAGAAATAAAGCATTTTAAAGTGGGGCAGAAGATATACATATTGTTACAGTATTTTAATTAAAAGATCTTTTAGGGAATTTGGGTAAAGGATTTTTTTGGGGGTAACATAAGAGTGTTTGCTCAGGTGTAGGACTACTATAAGGATGCCAGACCCCCTTCTGAATGGTATAAGGGAGGTAGGAGACCCTGGGAGTTTACCAGCATTCTGTGCAGACAGTCTGCATAGTATTTTCATTGATTCTGGGTTGTCACTCACTCACAGGAGCTTGAAGTTACTTGAGTCTTTGGTTGAACATAGTGCTCTGCTAGTCATCTCCTGCTTCCTGTTTTGATTTTTTTATATCCTCAGTCAGTGATCTGACTCTTAACCAAATGTTTTGTCATAGAGAAAGAAGATAAAAGAGGAACTCTGTTCTCATGTTAACTATTTTTATTTTTGAGCGTGTGTGTGTGTGTGTGCCCACGCACGTGCGTGCGTGTTTTGTGGAACATGACAAACCAGTCTCACTATTTTTACAATTCAGCCCTGCTTTGGAAAATCAGGTGTTCCAGTATCTTAACCAAACCTAATAGGGGATTTTTGCCAATGTTCTTTCATGCTCATTGGGGGCTGAAGATAGATGTGATAAGAGATATTTGATAGTATTTCTTTGATTAATTGAACACTGAATTAAAAAAGTTTTATGTGGGAAGAGAAAGTACAAGAAAGTGAGACAAGATAATAACAGAAATTTGGGTTTTATTTCTCTTGGGGCAGGTCTGGAGGTCAGCTCAGACTCAACCCAGAATATTCGACTCTTTCACCCATAGAGAGGCCTCTGAGCTGGAAACCAGAAGGGCTGCGTTGTGGTTCTGTGCTGCATGTGTGATCATAGGCATTGTGTATCTTTTGGTGTCTCAATTTCTTTATTTGCAAAACCAGGGTTCTGGGTTTTATCGTTGCCAAAGTTATTTCAGTTCCAAAGTCTGCAGCCAAAAGTCAGAAGGGGTTGTCATTCGTTCTAGAAATTCACCAGAAGTTGGAGCAGAGGGCTCCTCAGGTCAACTCATTCGTCTGATATTCAGCCAACATTTGCTAAGCGCTCACAATGTTTTGAGGAACTGGATACAAGTACATCCCAGCTGCTTGCTCCTGGACTAAACAGTGATGTTTGAGCAAGATGTGGTTACAGGAACCAGAAAGTCTGTTAAGGGACTTTGGCAGAGTTCTTCTGTCTTCCTCAGAAAGGAACTTGGGCAAAGTGTTTCCACAAACAGTTCTCCAGGGGTGGGGACCTCCTTGAAACCTGTAGCTCCAGCTACAGGGGAAACATGGTCTTAAGAACTTTGAGATTTGAATGGAGTTGATGGAAGGAAGGAAATGACTTTTGAAAAGCTTAAGCAGGGTTTTTTTTAATTTTCAGTACTGGGGCTTGAACTCAGGGACATTCTACCTCTGAGCTAAACCCCCAGCCCTTTTTATTTTTTATTTTGAAATGGGGTCTCTCTAAGTTACCACATGCTGTTGGCCTTGAACCTGCAATCCTCCCGTCTCAGCCTCCCAAGTACTGAAATTACAAAGGCATGAGCCTCCATGCCTGGCTAGATTGTGCTCTTAATCCCAAGCTTCTTGAACGGGTCTGTTAGATGTGAAAGTGAAGTTGGGGTCACCAGAAGACCCAGCGTAATAGTTTCTTGCAGCTGCTATAACATATTGCCACTAATTGGGTGGCTTAAAACAACACAAATTTATCTTCTTACAGTTCTGGAGGTTGGAAGTCTGAAATGGTTCTCACTGGGCTAAAATCAGGGTCTGGATGGGGCTGCGTTTCTGGAGGCTCTCCAGGGCATCTGTTTCCTTCCCTTTTCCAGATTCTCAAGGGCACCCGTGTCCTTTGGCCCATGGCTGCCCTCCATCTTCACAGCTGGCAAGGACCCGATGAGTCTTTCTCCTGCTTAATCATTCTGACACGTTCCTTCTTTTGCCCCCTTCCTATATGATGATCCTTGTGACTGTGTTGGGCCTACCTTGATCATCCAAGAGAATCTCAAGGCCCTTAATCACATCTGCAAAATCCCTTTTGCATGTAAAGTAACATAGTCACAAATTCCAAGGATTAGGATTTGGCCATTTTTCTGCCAGCCATACCCAGCAATTCCACTAATAGGTATATGGTCGGGTGTTGCTTAATGGTGGGGATACATTCTGAGAAATACATTTTTGGGCGATTTCATTGTTTTGTCAACATCATAGAGAATATTTCACAAACTAGGAAGCCATAACATAAGTAGGTGATATAATCTTATGGGACCACCATTGAACATGAAGTTCATCGTTGACTCAAACATCATTGTATGGCACATGACTGTTGTGATGGTTAGATGTAGAATGTCCCCTGAAGATCTCGTGTATTAATGTTCAGAGTTGATGTAATTGAGCCTTGAGGGTTGTGATCTCATCAGTGGATACATCCATGGAAATGGATCTACAGGTGGGGTGTGGCTGGAGAAGGTGGGTCCCTGGGGATGTGGCCTTGGGGACTGTGCTTTTGTCTTTGGATCCCTTTGCTTGCTGGCTCTCTGCTTCTGGCCTCTGTGATGTGAGGAGCAGAACCTTTGTCCTCCCTTCCTCTTTCTGCTTCCTACTCCATGCCCTGAGATCTGCAGTCATGACCTCACATAGACCGAACCCTAAATCTCCAAAAACTGTGAGCAAATAAATCTTCCTTCCTCTAAGTTGTGTGGTCATGCCTTCTGGATTAAGGCAGTGAGAATGCTGACCAAGACAAGCCGGGCGTGGTGGTGCACGCTTGTAATCCCAGTACTTGGGAGGCTGAGATAGGAGGGTCGCAGGTTCGTGGCCAGCCTCAGCTACTTAGTGAGGCGCTCTGCAACTTAGTGAGACCCTATTTCAAAATAAAGAATAAAAAATAGGGCTGGGGTATAGCTCGGAGCTAGAAGGCCCCTGGGTTCAATCCCCAATACCACACACACAAAAAAATGAAGACATCTAGTCCATACGAAAACTTGTATGAAAACATTCAGAGCGGCATTATTTATAATAGCCAACAAGTGGAAACAACCCAAATGTCCACTGATGAATAGGCAAGCCGGTGTCCATGGGCAGGTGAATGGACAAGCAAAATGTAGTGTATCCTTAGAGGGAGAGTTTTTTTTTTTTTTTTGGCGGTACCGGGGATTGAACCCAGGGGCGTTCTACCTCTGCGCTACACCCCCGGCCCTATTTTTTTTTTATACTTTATTTTGAAACCGGGTCTCACGAAGTTGCGGAGGGCCTCACTTAAGGAGAGAGAGAGAGAGAGAGAGAGAGAGCAGGGAGAGAGAGAGACAGGGAGAGAGACAGAGAGAGAGAGAGACAGAGACAGAGAGAGGGAGAGAGAGCGAGAGCTGAGGCTGGCCGCGAACCCAGATCCTCCGGTCTCCGCCTCCCAAACTACTGGGATTACAAGCATGCGCCACCACGCCCGGCTGTGAGAGATTATTGAAGGACAAAAAGGAAGGAAGTACTGATAGAATCTGCACCATGGGAGATCCCTGACACATTATGCTAAATAGAAGAAGCCAGACAGTGGCGCAGGCTTGTAATCCCAGTACTTTGGGAGGCGGAGACTGGAGGATCCGGGTTCGCGGCCAGCCTCAGCTCGCTCGCTCTCTCTCTCTCTCTCTCTCTACCTAGTGAGGCCCTCCGCAACTTCGTGAGACCCGGTTTCAAAATAAAGTATAAAAAAATAGGGCCGGAGGTAGAACACCCCTGGGTTCAATCCCCGGTACCGCAAAAAAAAAAAAAAGAAGAAGCCAGACACAAAAGGCCATTTAATACATGATTCCATCACATTAAGTGTCCAGAAAAATCAAATCTACAATGGAGACAAAAAGATTAATGGTTCCCTGGACCAGGCAGGTGGGACTAGGAAGCGTCAGCGAATGAGTATAAGGGATTTTTGGGGGATGATGAAAAAATTTTTTGTTTTTTGCAGGACTGGGGACTGTACCTTCAAGATACATCCCCCCAGCCCTATTTTTTATTCTTTATTTGGAAACAGGATCTCAATAAATTGCAGAGGGCCTCACTAAGTAGCTGAGGCTGGCTGCAAACCCGTGATCCTCCTGTCTCAGCCTCCCAAGTACTGGAATTACAAGTGTGCGCCACCACGCCCAGCTATGATGGAAATATTCTAAAATTATATCGTAGGGGTGGTTGCACAACCCTATCCATTTGCTATAGATTATTAAATTGTACACTTAAACTGAGTGCATTGTGCAGTACATAGATTATACAATAAAGCAGTTTTATAAAATGAGGAAGAAAGCCGGGCACAGTGCCTATGCTGAAGTAAAGCTGGCAACCCCTTCGCTTAGAAAGGACTGCCTTTTATTCTGAGATCATTTCCTCCAATGCTTTCATTCTAAGTTACTATGTCCTTTCTTTCTGGAAATGATGTGATAGAAAATGTCAGTAGTAGTTGTTATTATTGTCTTTCCTTGAAAAGTAAAAAGTAAGCACTCCAAGTCCTTCCTTGGAAAGAAAAAAGTATACACTCCATGTCAGTTTCTGAAGGTTTACAAAAACTGCCCTACTCTGTGAAATCCAAGTTTGTGCAATGGATGCGAGTCGGAAAAGAATTTCCAAGACAAAGAGCAGAGCTACGGACGGGTTTGTTCAGGAAAGTGGGGAATCCACATCTGAGGGAGAACGCGGTGTGGGGACAGTCAGAACAGGGCGCTGGTTAGGCTTCCTTGTCTCTCTCTGCTAAATGCCACTGTTATCTAAAAAGTAACGAAGCATATTCTTGAAGATGCCATGTTGCCCCAGGCACAATGCCACCTTTGTTAACCCTGTGCCCCAGCACCGTGCCATCTTTGTTCACTCTGAGCCCCGGCACGCTGCATCTTTGTTCTGCTTTGGTGTATAAACTGGACAGGGACTGTCCACTGTGCCAAAGCCCCTTGCAGAGTCTCTTGAGGACCCTATTGTACTCAGCCAGCCGCCACTGGGCGCTGGAGGCCTAGGCCTCCCAGTGCAGCACGCCGCCGCTGGAATAAAGCCATGTCTCACCCCCTCAATGCCTCGCTGCTGCTTTTTTGGATGGACCAGATTGAACCCACAACTTCCCAGCCGTGGTTGGTTGCACAATGGCGGGCCATCTCCAGAGTGAGGGAGACGCATTCGCGGGTTCATCATGCCTCTTTTTTTTTATAGGTGACTTTCGTGAGGATGGATAGGAGGAGGTATGTGAGGATGACATCAGTCTGGTGGTCACAAGATGATTCAGGGTGTATTGGTCAGTTCCTTGGTCCTGGTGGGGCCTTCAAGGATATGTCAGGTTTGTTGGGGTCTGTGGTCAGAACAGTCTGTTCTTGGGGCTCCCTGTTCCGATGCCTCCCCTTGGTTGCCTGAGGCCAAGGTTAAGCAAGGCATTCCAGTTGAGGAAGCCCTAGGTCAGCTGCTCTGTTAAAGCTGGAGGAGGTCTACAGTTCACTCAGTTCCACTCACTTGTTATTTTTTTTTTTTTTTAGATTTTTGTTTTTGCGGTACTGGGGATTGAACCCAGGGGCATTCTACCTCCAGGGTACACCCCCAGTCCTATTTTTTGTTCTTTCTTTCTTTATTTATTTATTTTTGGTACTGGGGATTGAACCCAGGGGTGTCCTACCTCTGCGCTACGTCCCCGGCCCTATTTTTTTTTATGCTTTATTTTTGAAACCGGGTCTCACGAAGTTGCGGAGGGCCTCAGTAGAGAGAGAGAGAGAGAGAGAGAGAGAGAGAGAGAGAGAGAGAGAGGAGAGGGAGAGAGAGAGAGAGGAGAGAGATAGATCGATCGATCAATTGATTGATCGTGCGTGCGCGCATGCGCGCTGAGGTTGGCCGCGAACCCAGATCCTCCGGTCTCCGCCTCCCAAAGTACTGGGATTACAAGCGTGCACCACCACGCCCGGCTTTTATTCTTTATTTTGAAACAGGGTCTCACTAAGTTGCCGAGGGCCTCATTAAGTAGCTAAGGCTGGCCGCGAACCCGGATCCTCTTGTCTCAGCCTCCCAAGTACTGGGATTACAAGCGTGCGCCACCACCATACCCGGCTCAGATGGTTTCTTCTATCCCTCACTGCTGCCTCCAAGGGGCCTTCTGACTCCTCTTTATCAATCTGTCTAGCAGTGTGCCCTAAGGAATGACATTCTGTGCAGGGCACAATGTTAAAGAGGCCAAGTTCACCCAGGACACAGTTTTAGGGGAAATGCTTGGCTCAGCTGAGCTGAGCTAATTTGGATGAACCACCTGACCCAACCAGCCCACACCATCACATGACAGCCAAAGTCTGTTAAGTGATCTGACGGCGCCCACGAAGTGCTGACTGGCCCAGAGGAGCCAATGTCCACTGTGTCATTTGGTAACTAAGGGTACTTCCCCTCTACTCAGCAGAGTGGGACGCATGACTTGCGACCCCTGGGGTTGGACCCGAGGCCACAACCTCTGCTTCAGTCTCACCGCTCAAATTATACTGCTTTCAAGAATGAAACAAAGACCATAAATTGAAAAGGAGAGTGATGTTGAAGTTATGTAAATACATAAATACATATGAGGACATTTTTCTGACTTGTAGCCTTTTCGTTTGTTTTCTTGGAAGGGGGTGCTGCTAATGTGTAGTGTGTGTGTGTGTGTGTGTGTGTGTGTGTGTGTGTGTACACGTGTTACTGGGGATTGAACCTCAGGACATTCTGCCTCTTTTTTTTTTTTGTCGTGGAACTGGGGATTGAACCCAGGGGCATTCTACCTCCGAGCTACACCCCCAGCACTATTTTTTCTTCTTTATTTGGAAACAGGGTTTCACTAAGTTGTGGAGGGCCTCACTAAGCAGCTGAGGCTGGCCTTGAACTTGCAATCCTCCTGTCTCAGCCTCCCAAGTACTGGGATTACAAGCGTGGGCCACCACGCCCAGTTGGCATTCTGCCTCTGAACTAGACCCCCAGCCCTTTGTGTGTGTGTGGGGGGGTACTGGGGATTGAACCCAGGAGCCTTCTACCTCCAAGCTACACCCCCAGCCCTATTTTTAAATATTTATTTTGAAACAGGGTCTTGCTAGGTTGATGAAAGTCTCACTACTTGCTGAGGCTGCCCTCAAATCTGCAATCCTCCTGTCTCAGCCTCCCAAGTACGGGGATTACAGGTATGTACCACCATGTCGGGTCTTATTTTTTATTTTGAAGCAGGGTCTCACTAAGTTGTGAAGGGCCTCACTAAGTTGCTGAGGCTGACTACGAACTGTGATCCTCCTGTCTCAGCCTCCCAAGTGCTGGGATTACAAGCCTGAGCCACCACTCCTGGCTGACTGTTGCTAATTTAAGACACCCTAAAGATAGAATAGACATGAAAAGTTCTTTTTATATTTTGGATGTTTAGGTAATTTTTAAGAATTTAAAATTAATATTTGTTTCTTCTTAATATAAAACTCTTCCGACATAGCTTCTGACCAGCTAAGAAATGTTCCTTAGGCACTGTGAGGTGTGCTAATGATGGAGCATGAACCCAGATCAAAGGGTACAATGTGGCCTTAATTACTAACAGAACAGCTAACAAGCACTAAGTTATCCACTGACAGCAAGGTGTACCTTTACCCCACTACTCCTGAAATTCTTTTTTTTTTTGTGTGTGTGTGTGGTACTGGGGATGGAACCCAGGGGCATTCTACCTCCAAGCTACACCCCCAGCCCTAGTTTTTATTCTTTATTTTTGAAACAGGGTCTCACTAAGTTGCGGAGGGCCTCACTAAGTAGCTGAGGCTGGCTGTGAACCTGCGATTCTCCTGTCTCATCCTCCCAAGTACTGGAATTACAAGTGTGCGCCACCATGCCTGGCTACTCCTGAGATTCTTAAGAGGGAAAACTAATTTCACAATCTTTAAAAGATTTCAAAGATAATTCTAAGAACTACATATACTTAAGGTATTAGAAAAGATGTTTTCTTTTGTAAGGCATGGATGATTAGATGAACACAATACATATAAAAAAGATGATCGACATTATCATAAAATCATTTATCTCTTCTTTTAAGCTGCTCAAATTCCTGCTAATTTTGCCAGCTTAAATAAGAAAAGAATGCCACTCGGCCTAAACAACTATGGTTTTAAGAAACTATGACATCTGAAACTCTTAGGCAAATCAAAGGTCTGGTTTATGTAGTTCAAAGTTTCCGTCGTAAAGGGCATGTGAGTTACCTGGCATATGGAATTGTAAAGATCATCTACTAAATTCAACTTTTTCACTGAAAGACTTGCAGTAATTATTTGAACATACATATCTTCGGTTACAACTGAATAAATGTAACATTTTACCAGAGAAAAAGCTGGAACTTAAGTATGAGAAACCTTCATACACTGTGCTCGTATTGGTTTGTTTATTTATTGATTGATTGATTGTGGTCCTGGGGATTGAACCAGGGGTATTCTACCTCCGAGCTACACCCCTAGCTCTTTTTATTTTTCAAAAAAGAGGGTCTTGCTAGGTTGTTTAGAGTCCTGCTAAGTTGCTGAATCTGGCCTTGAAACTGTAATCCTCCTGTCTCAGCCTCCCAAGTACTAGGATTACAGGTGTGCACCACCACGCTCAGCCGGTTTCTTCTTTTTAGATGAGGGCCAGTCATTAATACTTTATTTATTTATTTATTTATTTATTTATTTATTTGTGGTGCTGGGGATTGAACCCAAGGGCATTCTACCTCTGAGCTACACCCCAGGCTATCTTTTATTCTTTATTTTGAAACAGGGTCTCACTGAGCAGCTGAGGCTGGCCGTGAACCCTCAATCCTCCGGTGTCAGCCTCCCAAGTACTAGAATTACAAGCGTGCGCCACCATGCCTGGCAATACTTTAAACATAGCAGTTTAGAAGATAAACATCCAGAACAGGTGACTCCGTTGTAGTCCATAATTTAGCAACTCAATGCCACTGGCCCCATGGGGCTCTGGAGAGCCATTGTGTCTCCATATTTTAGTGAGCTTTGTCTACTTTCCTGTTAAAGGCCCTTGGTTTACAACAGCAGACCCAACAGCTCTAACTGCTCCAGCCACAGCAGACACGCCCCCTTTCACCAGCCCTATCCCGGTGGAAGGCACAGTTGTAACAGCTGTTTCAGTCACCAGCAGACTCTCCACCAACCCAAGCCACACCACCAGTGATGGCACCAACTGCCCCCTTTGTAACACTGAAGATACCCCAGTCACACGGGACAACCTGCCTGGTAGCTGCTGCGAATGATCTCTCATTGAACCTTCTGGGGGCTCGTCAGTAAGGTATGATGGGACTTCTTACTGGTTTTTATCTGCTTGATTCATGATCTCCTCCTGTGTTGGGGCCAGTGCCTGGGGCTGCTTCAGGGCAAGGGGAATGGGTGGGATGGATGAGCCTGGGTGGGTGGCCGTGGCAGACACAGCTCTGGGCAGTTGCAGGCTGGGAGGCTCCTCTCTGGCTGTGACACCAGAAGCCTTGGTAGGCAGCAGCCTCTGGCTCAAATAACTCTTAAAATTCAACAATCAAAAAGTAAAAAACCAAGCCGGGCATGGTGGTGCACACTTGTAATCCCAGTACTTGGGAGGCTGAGACAGGAGGATCACAGGTTCGTGGCCAGCCTCAGCTACGTAGTGAGGCCCTCCACAACTTAATGAGACCCTGTTTCAAAATAAAGAATAAAAAATAGGGCTGGGGGTGTAGCTCAGAGGTAAATGCCCCTGGGTTCAATCCCCAGGACTGCAACAAACAAACAAACAAACAAACAAACCTCCTGTAATCTCAGTGAGACAGGAGGATTACAAATTTGAGGCCAGTCTGTGCAACTGAGTGAGACACTACCTCAAAATTAAAAAAAAAATAAAAAGGGCTGGAGGTGTAGCTCAGTGGTAGAATACCCCGGGTTCAATGCTCCAGTACTGCAAAAGTAAAAAATGGGCCAGATACCTGAACAGACATCTTACCAAAAAAGACATAGAGATGGAAAGTAAGCATGTGAAAACATGCTCCTCCTCTTTAAATAAAAGATGCTATTAGGGAAATGCAAATTAAACAATGAGATCTCACTACATACCTATCAGAATGGCCAAAGTTCAGAACGCTAACACCAAATGCTGGTGATGACAGGAAGCGACCAGGACTCTCAGTGCTGGTGGGAATGAAAAATGGTACGGGCACTTTGGTTGTTTCTTGTAAGACCAAATATCCTCTCACTGTATGATCCAGCAATTGCATTGCTTTGTATTTACTCAAAGGAGTTGAAAACTTATTCACATGAAAATATGCACATGAATGTTTATAATAAAACAGCTTTACTCATAGCAGCCAAAACTTGGAAGCCACCAACATGTCTTTCAGTAAGCGAATGAGTTAAACTGTGTGTTATGCCTGGTCCGGTGTCGCAAGGAAGAAGAGGAGTCTGACTGGATTTGGAGGGTCGATTTATTCAGCCGTGGTTAAAACAGGCTAGCCAGGCTAGGGATGCAGTCCAACGCAAAGTTAGGAGCTGCGACCCCGAACTAGTTTCACACAGAGTTTTTAAAGGCAAAAACCACATGCAGGTGGTCGGGGATGGGAGGAGCTCGTTGCCTAAGTTACAGCCAATGGGGTGCTGACAAAACCACTAGTTTGAAGTAAGCAGGAGTTGTGTTATTTTTTGATTGGCTCGAGCTAAGAAGGTACGTTATGTCTGGAACATGGCCCAACACTTCCAGGATGTTGGGGTTAGGTAAGCAGGATGTCAGATCATGCTTCAGGGGTTGTGCTACCTACTCTTTTCACTGATTGGTTGTTCTGGGCCTGAGGGGAATTCCAGATCAGGTAGAACATGGAGTCACTCTTGTTAGGGCTCTCTAAGGCCCTACAATGTGGAAGGAGCCAGGCGTGGTAGCGCATGCTTGTAATCCCAGTACTTGGGAGGCTGAGACCAGAGGATCCGGGTTCGCAGCCAGCGTCAACTACTTAGTGAGGCCCTCCACAACTTAGTGAGACCCTGTTTCAAAATAAAGAATAAAAAAAAGGGCTGGGGGTGTAGCTCAGAGGTAGAATGCCCCTGGGTTCAATCCCCTGTACTGCAATAAATTAATTAAGTAAGTAATTAGTTAGTTAATTAAATAAACTGTGGAACATCCAGACAATGGAATATATTATTCAGTTCCAGAAAGAAATGCATAATCAAGCCATAAAAAGGCACGGAGGAAACTTCAGTTGTGTATTGCTAATCTGAAAAGATTCCATGCCATGTGACTTCAATTATAAGACATTCTGCAAAAGGAAAACCCTGGAAACAATCTAGAGGCCAGTAGTTTTGAAAGGCAGAGATAAATGGCCAGGGCGTAGAGGCTTTTTAGGCAGTGGAACTACTCTGTGTGGTATTATAATGGTAGGGACACGCCATTATACATTTGTCCAAACCCATAGAATGGACAACCCCCAGAGTGCACCCCAGTACCCTTATGTAAACTACTGGACAGTAATGATGTATCAATGTAGGGTCACCGATGATTCACTGAGATTACAGGAATGCACCAACTCATCTAACAGGCTTTTTTATAACTGTACCACCCTGGTGTGGGATGTTGATAACTGGGAAGCGACGTGTGTGTGGTCAAGCAGAGAGCACATGTATTGCACACAGAGTTCCCATATGCAGAACTTTTTAACTCCCAATATTGAACTGTTTGCTCGATATTGCTGTGAACCTAAAACTACTTTTAAAATAGTCTATTAAAAAACAAAAATGAAGCTGGCCATGGTGGCACACACCTGTAATCTTAGTGTGCTGGTACTGGAAAATTGCTCTGATATTAATTTCTAGTAAAATGTAAAAGGCAGTCATTCAGGCAGGGAGAGGCGGTAGCTCTGTTTCATTCCAAGAGCTCCCCCTCCCTTCCTCTTCTGCCCCTTTGTTCTAATGATTAACCCATAGTAAGAATGTAAAGACAATTGAAGCCTCTAGCCCTAAAAGCACGTAGAGACATAGGAGCACTGTAGAGACAATTAGAGCCTTTAGCCCTACAAATATATGGAAAAAAATAACAATTAACAGCTCAAAGATCACAGTGACTCTGCCTGGCCGTAAAATTAGCAAGGGCCTTAAGTCTTGCTCTTAGAGATTACACACAGCCACACTGGCTGTAATCAATGCCTCTGTTTCCCTCCTATTCTTCATGACTCAGCCTCAGTCTGAGAAAGGCAAACTCCATGTGTTACATCAAAGTGCCCATAGTTGATAGACAACCAATACAGGTCAATACAATAGGGATAAAAACAAGGTAGATTATTGACCTCTGCTCTTAGTAAGTGCACTTAGTAGACTAGAAGGCACCACCTGCCTAAGGAATAAGTTATGCCTAAGAAATAAGTTACTAGTCCGATGCCTTGGTAATGTTGATAAGAACATACTAATGTGAAAACTGTATTTAAGAGGCTAGGTTGCGAGGGAGGGGAGAGTCCCACTTTTGGGCTCTACGACGTGTCTTCCAGGCACTCTGCTTTTTTCTTCTCCTCTTTTCTATTTCCTACTGACTTTGTAATAAAATTTTGGTAAGCTGCAACCAAGCCGCCTGTTAGTTTTAATTCCCCTTTTCAGAAAATCTGATCTGAATTGAGGGAAAGATTCCACAGCACCACTTCCACCATAACATTAGTACATGGGAGGCTAAGACAGGAGGATCGCAGGTTCGAGGACAGCCTCAGCAAATAGTGAGACTATCATCAACCTAGAGAGATCCTGTTTCAAAATAAAAATAAACTAGGGCTGGGAGTGTAGCTTGGAGGTAGAATGCCCTTGGGTTCAATCCCCAGTGCCCTCCCCCACACAAAAACTAGTCTATTAAAAAACAAAAATGAACCTGGCCATGGGGGCACACGCCCATAATCCTACTGCGTGGGAGGCTGAGACAGGAGGATCACAAGTTTAAGGATAGCCTCAGCAACTTAGTGAGACCCTGTTTAAAAAAAATAGGGCTGGGGGTGTAGCTCGGAGGTAGAATGCCTCTGGGTTCAATGACCAGTGCCAGAACAAAAAAATAAAAGAATAACTAGTGCAGCCAAAAAACCTACCATATATACCCAACTATAGTATCAGGCATAGGCTGCAATGGCTCCAGCGTAGTAGATGCTCCTGGTGCTGCGCCAGCTCCCCTTTGCCCAGCCCATGCATTGCCTCTTGCCTCTTGCCTACTGTGGTGTTGGCTGCTGAGAACTCGCTCTGCATCCTTCTCAGGATGGTTCCTACTCTGCCTTGGTTGCAGGAAGCGGTCCCCCCACAGGAGATGGCTGGAGGTTGCAGCTCCCTTATTGACCAATCACTGACTAAAGTGAGGCTATGTAACAGCTCAGATTTCTTGCTTCTGGGTAGAACAACCTGTACAGAACCAGCCATGCTCCAGAGCTCCTGGTGGGATCAGGCTGAGATCCATTTCCTCTCAAACCTAAGATTTTGCGGAAGTTCTTCCTTTGCTCTACCCCTTCTTCCTCACTCCCCTTTAGATTTCTCCTGAACATACCTACCAGTTACTTATAAGCACAAGAATCGCCTCTCAGGCTTGGCTTCTAGGGAGCTGACCTATGGCAGTTCCTGTGGACTGTCCCTGGCTTCCTTGCATATCCTGATTTGTTTTGCAAAATACTACACAGACTTCATCTTAATAGGAACATGCCACTCATTGTCCTTGGGTTGGCTTGACACAAACTGAAGATCTTTCCATTTCTTTCTCCACCGTGTTAAAAGTCTGACACACACACATCACTGTATTTGAGCCTGACTCCACAGAATCCAATCTTTTCCTCCCAAGAACAAGTTTTTGCAGTAAAAAAGTGACTTTGGGGGAAAAAGTAGAAGTGAAAGAAGAAAGAACTGTGGTGGTAGCATACAATGTGGCCAGAAATAAGTCTGAAAACTGTGGGTTGGGTTTCCTTTCTGTGGGGCCTCAGATTTTTCAATAAGCCTTGTATTTCAACATACACACACACGCACACACACACTCACGCAAGCATGCACATACATCTGTTTATTTATACAATTCATAGTCTCTCCCCTTTAGGAATCAACTGGGTTAAGACCAGCCAGGAATCTCTACCTTGGTCCTTCTGGAAAGCACGCTTCACCATGTAATCAAAACCATCCTTGATAACATCCCTGGGGAAGAAAAGTCCCCACCCAGCTCCATCCCCAAGCCTGCTCTGCAGGGGCAACTTGTCTGCAGACCCTGGGCCACTCAATTTCTCTAAGCCTAAATTTTCTCATCTGTAAAATGAGAATAGTAATAGTCCCTACTTCACAGATTTTTTATGAAAATTAAATGATAAAATAATACCAATGGAATAACAATAGTAAGAGTGTTTATTTTTCCTACAGTACTAAAGGGCAAAAGCAGTTTAAAATTGGGCTCATGGGTTCCTTGACTTCAGGCCTGTTCCCTCTCAACCTCCAACCTCCTGGTACTTGCAGAATATTCACGTGATTTCCCAAAAGGCTGATGTGCCTCTCCTTACACCTGCTTTGGGGTAACCATGTGTCATGGTCCATTTTCTGTCACTATGACAGAATGCCTGAGACTGGGTAATGTATAATTTTTAATGAACAGAGGTCTATTTGGCTCATTGTTCTGGAAGCTGGGAAGTCTAAGAGCTTGGCACTGGCATCTGCCAAGGGCTTTCATGCTATGTCATTCCGTGAGGGAAGAGAGAAGGGCAGGAGAGTATGTGTGGGAGACTGAGAGAGCAAGAAGGGGCTGCTTTTATAGCAGGCCTGCTCTTGTTCAAACGAACCCATTTCTGTGATAGCAACACTAATCCTTCACAAGGGCAGGGCCATCATGATCCATTAACCTCTTATTAAGCCTCACCCCCCAACATAGTTGCACTGTGGATTGTGTTTCCAACATATGAACTTTGGAGGCACATTCAAACCATAGCAGTGTACATACTGGCAACAGACCACCTTCTCCCTCTCCCAGGAGTAAGCTGAAGGCCTGCCCAGATGCTGTCGAACAGAGGAGATGGAATTCAAATCTTATCTAGTTCTCTGTTTTCTATTTCAGTAGGGTTACAAATGTATGCAGCATCCTCAGTTATGCAAAGACCATTTTGTTCCTCTACCTGCTATCTGGGTCTCAAGCCCCGTGTTGTAGGGAAGGGTAGGGGTGAGGAGGAGGTGACTGGAAGAGGCCAGTTGGAGGCATCGTAGATTCTTCTGCTTAAATTCCTGTTTCTGTCAGCATTCTCACGGCTGTGATCCAAAACACCTGACCACCATGACTTAGAGGCAAGAGACTTATTTGTTCATAGTTCTCGAGATTTCAGGGGTTCCATCCATGTTAGGCCAGGTGTGGGGAGCAGAGGAGAGCACAAGGGCCCTACACTCACATCATGAAGGCTGGAAGCGAGGGGGGGGGAGAAGAGGAGGGGGAGGAGGAGGATTAAGAGGAGAAGGAAGGGGAGAGAGGGAAGGCACACATGGGAAGAAAGACCATATATAATCCCCACTGCTCTGGAGTATACAGATGTCTCTGGGCTGCCCTCCAACACCCTGCAAACCCACCTAGATGCCTTCCTCAGCCATTTCTAAACTACCCCCTGAATGTGGCCTTTTGCCCAGGGACTTTCAAATTCCTGGCCTGGGTACTGAGAAGTGGAGAGAAAAGCCTTATGTATAAAAATGTCCCCATGGACCTCCCTGACTCCTAACAACCCTTCCTTCCACAGTTGAACCTTGGGGTGGAGAACAGGGCAATAGGTCTTGCACTTTTTCTTTCTCTCTCTGGAGAGAATTGGAGAAGCGTTCTCTTCTTCTTTTCTTTATTTTTTGAGATGGGATCTTGCTATGTTGTCCCAGCTGGTCTCCAACTCATGGGCTCAAGCAATCCCCTGCCTCATCTTCCAGAGTAGCTGAGGCTATAGGTATACCACTATGTCTGGCTCAAACTTTTTCTTCTTATTGGATATAGCATCTTCAGATCATATTCTCTTCTTTCCCTGCTCTGTGACATTTCCATACATCCTAACACTCCACCCCCCCCAGAATAAATTTCAAGGCTTATCTCAGTGGTTCTCAACAGGGGACAGTTTTATCCCCTATGGGGCCTTTTGGCAATGTCTGTTGACATTTTGGAGTGTCACAACTGGGGTTTGCTACTGGCATTTAGCAGGTAGAGGTCAGGGATGCTGCTAAACATCCTACAATATGGAACGACCTCCCATGTTCTTGGATAGGCAGAATAAATAATGTCGAAATAGCCATACTACCAAAGGTGATCTACAGAGTCAATTCAATTCCTATCAAAATACCAATGTCATTCTTCACAGAGCTAGAAAAAATAGTCCTAAAATTCATATGGAAACCAAAAGACGCAGAATAGCCAAAGCAATTCTGAGCAATAATAACCACATTTTGTAAAAAATCACAATACCTGATTTCAAGTTATACTACAGAGCTAGAGTAACAAAAACAGCATTGTACTGGCACAAAAACAGACACATAGACCAATAGAATAGAATAGAAGATCCAGAAACAAATCCTTACACTTAAGCCAGTTGATTTTTGACAAAGGAGCCAAAAAATATATGCTGGAGAAAAGACAGCTTTTTCAACAAGTGGTGTTGAGAAAACTGTATATCCATATGTAGGAAGAATGAAATTAAACCCCAATTTCTCACCCCACACAAGAGTCAACTCAAGATGGATCAAAGACCAGAAACTTTACAATTACTAGAGAAAAGCATAGGACCAAGTCTCCAATATATAGGCACTGGTAGAGATTTCTCCAATGAGACACTCAAGCTTAGGAAATAAAACCAAAAATCAATAGATCAATTTGAAAAGCTTCTGTGCAGCAAAGGATGCAAGAGTCTGAAGAGAGAGCCTACAGAATGGGAGAGAAATCTTTGCCAGCTACTCCTCTGAGAGAGGACTAATATCTAGAATATATAAAGGGCATAAAATTTAACATTAAAAACCAAATAACCAGCTGGGTGTGGTGGCGCACACTTGTAATCCCAGTACTTGGGAGGCGGAGACCGGAGGATCCGGGTTCGCGGCCAGCCTCAGCTACTTAGTGAGGCCCTCCACAACTTCGTGAGACCCGGTTTCAAAATAAAGAATAAAAAATAGGGCTGGAGTGTAGCGCGGAGGTAGAACGCTCCTGTGTTCAATCCCCGGTACCGCAAAAAAAAAGAAGAAAAAAAAACCCAAATAACCTAATAAAAATGGGTAATTAACTAAGTAGACACTTCTCAAAAGAAGAAATACAAATGGCCAATAAATATGTGAAAAAGTTTTTAACATCGTTAGCAATTAGGGAAATGCAAATAAAAACTACACTGAGATTCCATCTAACTTGAATTAGAAAGGCGATCATCAAGAATACAAACAATAATAAATGCTCGCAAGGATGTGGGGAAGTAGGAATTTATATACACTGTGGGTGGGACTGAGAATTAGTACAACCACTATGGAGATCAGTATGGAGGTTCCTCAAAAGACCAGGACCAATATGATCCAGCTATACCACTCCTGGGTATCTTGTCACTATAGAGACACATGCATACCCATGTTTATAGCAGCACAATTCACAATAGCCAAATTATGGAACCAACCTAGGTGTCCATCAATGGATCAACAGATAAACAAAAATGTGGTATATACACCCAGTGAAATTTTACTCAGCCATAAAGAAGAACAAAATTATGTCATTTGCAGGAAAATGGATGCGACTAGAGAGTATTACACTAAGTGAGATCAGTCAGTCCCAGAAAGTCAAGGGTTGTATGTTTCCTTTCATATGCGGAAGTCAGAGAGAAAATAGGAAACATAAGGGACTTCAGATAAATGAGGAGAGAGACCAGTAGAATAGAGGAGCGGGACTGGGGAGAGAGAAGGGGAGGGGGAAAAGGAGGATCAAGGAAGGGAACAGGGCCCGGCGTGGTGGCGCAGGCTTGTAATCCCAGTGCTTTGGGAGGCGGAGACCAGAGGATCCGGGTTTGCGGCCAGCCTCAGCTCTCTCTGTCTCTCTCTGTGTCTCTCTCTCTCTCTCTCCTTAGTGAGGCCCTCTGCAACTTCGTGAGACATGGTTTCAAAATAAAGTATAAAAAATAGTAGCGCGGAGGTAGAACGCCCCTGCGTTCAATCCCCGGTTCCGCAAAAAAAAAAAAAA
>PVJS01005468.1:0-64039 GCA_004027185.1 Glis glis
CAAAAGGGGCCGCGGGAGCAGGGCGCTCGCTCTGTCTTTTCTATATAATGACCGTGGGTGGGGACAGGGTTATTGTAGGTTTTCTCTTAGACTCTCCAGAGCTTTCGAATTGATGACCTGGTGCACTTGCCACTTGATGCCGCGCGGGCCTGTACAGGAGGCCGCGATGCGAAAATGAAATTCAGGAAAGATGCTTAACGTGTTAATAATTGGAAATACGTATTTTATTTACGCTTTAAAATGTCAGAGTGACTTCTTTTCCCACAATAAAATAGGTTAGTGAGCTGGTGTGAGATCAGAATGGTCTTAGGTCAGAAAGCCTTCAGAGTAGAGAGCCTTTTCTTCATGTGCAAACGTGGAATGGGGGATGAGTTTACCTTCTCCATGGGGTGTCTGAAGTGTCTGAACTGAGATGAGGTTTTACCTGAGAGAACCGCCCTATGCTCCTACGTGCTGCTGAGCAGGGGATCAGATAACTAATGCAAGGTAGGTGACAGGAGGTTGGGCCCAAGAAAGCCGGGACTCAAGCCCTGGCCTCACCTCTGCTCCCTGGAGTCTGGGGGATCAGGGCTATCTCATTTGCAAGTGAACAGGCAAATGTAATACAGTCAAAACCCCACACTTTGCAAAGCTTTTTCCTTCTCTACTTTCCTCACTGGGGCCAAGTCCTGGTTGCTGTCTAGTTCAGCTCCGGTGCCTGGAGTTATCCCCCCCCCACACACACACACCACCACTTTCCTCAGCAGCCCCTGGTGCTCCATCCACTCTCTTGAAAGCAAGTGTTCTTAACCCTAGTGCTATTGTGACATTTTGGTTGAAAAATTCTCTGTGGGGCACTGTGCTGTGCATTGTGCGATGTTAGGGAAGTTCGTGGCCTCTACTCAGGAGATGCGAGAGTACTATACCCTCGCTTCCTCACTCCCCAAGTTATGATAACCAAAAATATCTTCCACACTGCCAAACGTCCACATCAGGTATGTGTGTGTGTGTGGGGGGGATTAACCTCTGTTGTAAACCACTGGTCTAAAAGTACTAGAGATATTTAGTACATAATTAGTACTAACCTAACTTTCCCACCCTTAGTTTCTCCACTCATGAATGAGTTAGTTTGAACACTGTGTTTGGGGAACTGCAAAAGTTGCTCAGAAATGCACTTGAGCCACTCAAAGTGCTAGTTAGAGGAAGAAAGGAGATTTGCTTCTGATCTGCCCCCAACTTTGACCAGAGCATCTTTAGTTTTATGAGTTTTATACAAAATCATAATTGAAAATTGTTTTATTACTTTACACTAATATTTAAAAATAAATTTATGAAAGCTGATGTTGTCAGCCATTATGTCTTTCATAATACCCTTTAACATACAAATACATTATCTATTAACTACAGTGCATAATGGAATGGTCGCCTTTATACATTTAAGTGTGTGAGTTTCCTGAGATAGCTAGCTATTTCCTTGTGGAAAGAAAAAAAAGGCCTAATAACCTTTGATGTGATAAAGTCTAGACAAGTCAGGTTAGTACACTGTACCATACAGAATAAGAATGAGGGAGATATCACATGGAAGATTCTAGACAAACCAGGGTCAGCCTATGAACATGGGCCCATGAAAAGCTCTGAACTGCTGGCAAAGAAGTATGTTCAAAAGAGGGCTTTGGTAAGTTCACAGCCTGATCTAGATTCTGATTTCAGTTTGGGGATCTGTATTAAAGGTTTCCGAAGTTTTCTCTCTAGTCATTATTTGAAGATAAATTAACAAATTCTTGGTTTGTTTTTGAAAATTATTTAGGATTAATACAGTTATTCATGGTGCTTTTTTGGGGGGGTACTGGGGATTGAACCCAGGGGCATTCTACCTCTGAGCTATACCCCCAGCCCTATTTTATTCTTTATTTTGAAACAGGGTCTCACTAAATAGCTGAGGCTGGCCGCGAACCTGTGATCCTCTTGTCTCAGCCTCCCAAGTAGTGGGATTACAAGTGTGTGCCACCACACCCGGCTTCATGGTGTCTTTTAAACTTCAACTATACTTTCAATCTTCTAACCTACAAGGCTGAGTGTATTTCTTTTTAAATAAAAAGGAATGTATTTCTTTTTAAATAAAAATATGGAAGACTGAAAATAAAGAGCATCACTCTGTATATTTGGATATCATGGGAAAGGACTATTTTTATGTATGAATGAAATAAAACAAATAGCATATGAGACATTGGGCACAGATCTTAAGAGGACTATAATCTATATTTATCCTGTCTTCCCCAAAAGAACTTAAGCTTTTCCTCCATACTCTTTGGGGAGGGGAGAGGAGTAGGGAGTAGTCTTTTAGAAAATAATACAAGGTAAAATAAAGAGTTGAACCACTGTCCAATAAAGGCTGTATTACTACTATATTGTTGGCAAGAGAATATGAAAAACTAGAATCACCAGTGTCTCCAAACTACTTTCTCCTAAAAGTTTACAGTGTGTTTTCTCAAAAGGATTTGCCAAAACCTACTTCTTCCAATGGACTGTTTTGTTATTTAAACTTTTTGATCAATATGAAAGCTATTTATTCCAAATCAAGATTCAAATAATGAATTTCCTGGTATCTATATTCCTTCCTGAAGTCTTTCAAAGGCATCCTAAGAATAAAATACTTAGATACAACACATTCATTATATTTCTACTCTAAATCATACACATACAATGAAATTCTGTAATTAAATTTGTCTCAATAAGTGGTATCTGCGGTTCCCTAATGCTGATCACACAGAAGTACCAAAGTTCTCAAAGAAGGTAGGTAAATAAATACAAAGTGTTATCAGCATGGATGCTAATAATTGGAGGCAGGAAAAGTAACTCTGCCCATCACAAATTTCATCTATTGAGGTCTTACAATTCATCTTTGTTTTTAATATAGCTATTTCTTTTAATAAATTTGTAGCATTCATACTAATGGCAGAAAGTAGTTTAAATGTAATTCATTTTTAAGTTAGTTTGTGATAGTATAGTGAAATGCAGACTATATTAACATGTACAGAACATTTGTCCTTCATTTCAGCATGCTAAAATAGATTCTAAAAATAAAGTAAAATTTCCAACTTCAAGATAACAAGAAAAAGTGGAAAGACACTCATATTCTAAATTACATCTGTGAGTCTGTGATAAATATATATGTGTGTATGTGTATATATATGTGTGTGTATATATACACATATATCATATATTCTATATATCATATATATATGAACTCTGACTCCAAAATGGCAGAGTAAGAAATAAAGTTACAGTGAAAGGCTAAGATTATTTTTCTATTTAAAAAATGCTAAATTTTTTTTAACAAAGGGATTAAGGTATAAAACATTTTAAATATCCGATTTCAAATAATTCAGTAAAACCAAGAGCAAAGAAATAAAAACAAATAATCAGGGAATACGATTGGTTACTTTTATTTGTTATTGAAAAAATCTTGGTCAGTACCTTTCTTTATCATAGCATACTCCTGACTAAAATTAACCAGAGCCTAAATAAATAAAATGTAGGCAAAAAATTTCACAGAGGTCATGATTCATATCTTGCTCTCCATTTCTTTTTACTGTTGTTACTCATATCCTAAGGAGCATCATCCCTTTGACAAAAATGTATAAAGAAAATATAAGAATATTACTGCTGAGAGAAAATGCTTGTCAATGTTTCTCTTTTATAAATCAGCACTAAGTTGTGTTAAATGAAGCTTCTTAATAAAATTAAGTCTATTTTTTCTAACAAGGCAAATAAAAAAACACTGAATATAGTTGATTTAAATATCTAAAAAACAGCAGAAGGTTTTCATTTACTATGGGAAAATAAAAAAAAATTTCTACTACAGTAAAAAATACGCTAAATCCTAGAATTAAAATCTGGTTACTAAGAATATTGCAATAGCTTTGGAATATATTTTAAATCATTTGGGCTGTGACATGTTTTAATATAGTGCATAAAATGCATTTACTATGCAATTAGCTCTATGACAGAGAATAATTAATAAAACCTACTGCTTTCCTTTCCTGCACCATGAAACTATTCAATTGAGAGATCCCATTGATTTTAGAGGTCACCTTTAACGCATAAGATTCTATTCATTTCTCCTTCCTAGCAAAGAAGGAGAAACAAATATAAGATTGAAGGTGCAACAATAGACTAGTTTTTATGATCCTTTTATTTTTCTTAACTGGAAATTAGGCTGCAAGAGAACTATATTAGACTTCCTGTTATTTTCTGAGATTACTGTTTAGTTTCACAAATAAGTCAACCTTGTGCTCAGAGGCAAATTACATTAGCAGAGAACTATTGCTCCTTAGAGAAATTTCTTTCTGACTCTCATCATCTTAGTAAGTGTTGAGGCAATTAAACCACCTTGTCTTAGAAAATAGCAGCCTTGAATAAAATAATTGAATATTTCTTTCCCTGTAGTTAATATAATTTCTAAACTATTTCTCAAACACTGTCTTCTTCCTATTATTTTTAACAAGCTTTATTGAGATAGAATCAATATAGAAAGAACTGCAAATATCTAATGTGTGCAATTTGATGAGTTTAGATGTAGGGAGACTTCACCCATACTACCATCATCATGTTCGAGGTAATAGACATGACATCTCTTCCCAAAGTTTCTTTGTGTCTCTTTGTTCAGTTGGAGGAAGGAGGCTGAACAGCAGAGCTTCTGCACTTTGTTAGTTAAGTAGCAGATTTTCAGATATATCTGAGAAAAATTATTTGAGCAAAAAGACAATGAAAAACTTCACAGATCAGACTCAATTTTCTTGGCTTACTTTCCTAGAAACTTAAATGTTGTGCTTTAGATTTAAACTAATTTGAATTAAAAAATTTTTTTAAATGTGTAGAAAATATAGACTGAGATAACTTAAGATGAAGTTCTTATCTTTGTCTTTCTCTCCTCACTCACAAATCTATGTAACTAGCTGGACATTGTGGTGCATGCCTATAATCCCCGTACTTGGGAGGCTGAGACAGAGGATCAAAGGTTCAAGGACAGCATCAGCAACTTCAAAAGGTCCTCAGCAACTCAGTGAGACCCTGTTTCAAAACAAAAATAAAATAGGGTTGGGGGTATAAGTCAGAGGTAGAATGTCCCTGGGTTCAATTCCCAGTACCAAAAATGAAAAACAAGAAAACAAAGCAAAACCTATGTAACTGATTTCATAGAAAGATTTTTGCTTCGTCTTTGCCTGTATACGTGAAGGTACTTTCTGTCACACTTGCAGCATCTTCTTCACCTCTGAAGAATGAAAGAAAAATGAGGGAGATTGTGCCACCTGCTGTGTCCTGATTTAGATCTGTCTGTTAAGATTTGATTTGGAGTGAGCTTCTAAATTCTCCTGTTTACTGGAACTAGAATTCTAAGTCAACTGTTATTTCACCCAGAAGCAAAAAAAAAAAAAAAAAAAAAAAAAATCACAATTGCTTAGAGGACTATGATACCACAGGATGGGTTGTCCATTATAATTACTGCAAAAGATCTAGAACAGTCCTTAAAAATAGTAAAATAGGAACAGATGCCAAGCCTGGGAAATAATATTGCCAAGCCTGGGAAATAATATTGCTTTGAACATGACAGGATGTTTCATTCATGAAACATTAACAAGAATAGATTACTAAACAAATTCATAAAATAAAGGCTGGCCTTTCAGAACCACATTCTATTTCCATGGTATTTGCAAATTAGTTTTCTTTTATCAATAGTCAAAAAAAGCAGTAAATAAACAAAAAGCTTTACAAAGCGGCAAAGGATATACCAGCCCAAATTAAAAATCAAATAAAAATAAATTCATGTCAGATATATTTTTTATGCATAACTCCCTGTTACCTTAGGGGGAAAAAAGAAAAAGCAGGCCCACGAAACTCAACCATGTATTTCCAAACAAGCAAATAAAAAATAATGATCTGAGAAATAGTTGGAGATGTTAATACTATCCCCAAGACTGTGTAGAGTGACTATTGAATTATTTCTCTAAGATAAATACAGGACAATTACAGATGTTTTTCTAACATATGGGGGAGGGGAGTATATGCAATACTTAGTACTTTCTTCAGAGTTTATAAAAATTTTATACAGTTAAGATATTGAAATTGGGGGGGGTGTTTGTTTTTTGGTTAGACTATTTTGACTACCTCGACTAACTTATCCCCTTTCTCCACTGCGTGGTGCTGCTGAGCAGCCTGGCCCATTCACTTCTCTTGCTATCTCCACATAGATGAGGTTCCTTTTGTTATGCCTTTTCTCTGTCAATGTATTAATCTCACCAATTATGTCCAGCTGCACTGCTTTTCCTTCTGGGCCTGAAATAATATTTTGCACTTTGGTGAAAGATCTGTCACAACACTCCAGTGACCTAACATTCATGCCTCGCTCACCAGCACTTACAAAGGAAATAAAAATCGTTTATCTGCATTTCAATTTGATTCAAGACAATTCAGTGGGCATATTTTAAACAGTTGCTATGTGCTCATCACTATTTTTTTATATACTTTTACTGGTGCATTGTAGTCTCATATCGTTATGTAGTTCAGAGTGATAGGGCCATATATGCACATAGCACTTGGTGAGCTTCCCCCTGGCTCCCTCCTCTTCCCTGTACATGATATTGAAATTGGCGTTGGTAATTTCACATATGTACATAATATCAATGGAAGTGTTCCCTTCATTGATTCTCCCCCCCCCATCCTCACCACCCTCCCGTAAACCCCCTCCACCACTCCACTGGGGTTTCTCTCCATTATCTAAAGTCCTTTTTAATGATAAAATAATTCAGCAATTTTCCTTACTTCCTAAATATTCAATAAACTCCTTCTACTAGTTTTTTACATTATCCAACTAAATGAGCATGTAACAAAGTCAGAGAACTTTCACTCATGATTTTAGAGAATATTTAAACATAGTCACTATTGATATATATCAGGCAGAGCAGAGAGAGGCTCCCATTGTCAGTGGAGCTGGCTCCACTAAGCATCTTTTTCCACCCAGCAGATCCAGTGCTCTAGAATATGACTCTCCTTTGTTACTATGGACAATTGCAAGTGGAATCGAGAATCTTCTGGTTAGGGACATTGAAAGTTCTTCTAGTGTTCCATCCTCATTCCCTTTTGGAAGAGCATACATAACCTAGGTCAGAGAGCTGCTTTTCTCTTTTTAAACTATTAAGGAAAAGAATTCTTAGCTTCCTTTGGGAAAAATTTTGATATCTCACAGCACTGTAGGTCAGGGAACACATCTGTGAGGCTCAAAATAATCTTTTCTATCTTCAGTTGAAATGGAGCATATTATGTGAATTCCAAAACTAGAAAGCCTTTTGGAAATTATTTGACTGAACATCCTCATTATGCTGAAGAGGTCTAGAAATATTTGTGTCATAACCCAGAATAGAAATTAGTTTTCTTTTGTCTTAATTTAATACTCCTTCTACTTTGCCACTGTCTCCTTATGGTTAAACAGAGTAAGATAATGCCCAATTTACTTTATTTCATAGTATAAAAGGTGGCACATTTATATTTATGGAATGGAACTTTTAGTAAGTTTTAGTATTACAATTCTACAATGTTGCTAAGACAAAAAATCCTGGATAAAAGAAAACACTTTCTCCAAAGAAAAAGTAGCTTAATGACTTTAAGTAAGCCAAGTGATTAATACCAATAATATATGATATTGCTTATTAATGTTGATGTAATAAATAATGACACAATTGAAGAGCTGGGAACAGGACTTCATGGCACTGCTTTGAGGTTGATGAAAATCACTCGTTCTTTTGACTACGTGTCACCCTTCCAGTTTCCTAGAAATAGAAACAGATGTGACACCAAAAGAGTCACCAGAGAGACATGGATGGAGTGGACCCAGGAAACACAGGAAGTTGACCCACATATCTATTTTTAACACAAGTCTCAGGATTGAGGAATATTAGGAAACTGGAAAGGGAGCCACATTGGAGGAAAGCACATTATTTTATACCTAGCCCATATGTCTCTCCTTTGCTCTAGATTGTCAGGTATTCAATATTGAGGAACAGAATAATCATATTTGTAGGTATTTGAAAGGAACTTTGTGTGAACTAAAAAAACTAAGTCATATTTATTACCATATGTGAACCTGGTAAAATAATATTTCATATTTACTGAAAAATCTGTAATATACCAGGCACTATGCTGAGCTTCTTATGTTGATTACCTCCGTTAGTACTCTCAGCAGGCTTATGTAGCAGATACTTTGTTGTTCCCACTTCATAACTGAGGAAAAATGGCAGCCACATTAAATGACTTGCTCCAGATCACATAACCAGCAAGTCGTCAAGCCCAGATGAAATAGAGAATTGCAATTCTAACCCAAAGTTTTAACTTGTTCAACACAATGATAAATGGATGCTTGGTGCATACATAAATAACTCAGGTTATTAATTTACATAAAATTCTATAAAATACTTCATATATCACACAAAATGAAAATATATCACTGTACTTCAACTATATAGGCTAAGGGTGGAAAATCTTAAGTTTTGAATAAAATGGTTCCAGAATTCCAGGTGTCATCATATGACCTTTGAGTACATCAGTTCCATTATTCTAAAATTGATCAGGCAATAATAGTGTACCAAGGAATTGTTAAAAAAATAGAGAATAGATAAGATGCATTTGAACACACACAATAGAAAGCAGACTCAAATTGCTATAAATAAATGACATTCATGTTTATATAAGTATAGGGCAATCTAGAAATATGATAATCTTAGGAAAATGCCATGCTCTGATTAGCATTAGCCTAGTTTCTAATACATTGGGGAATGAAATTGCTGTGGAACTGATCAGAGATGAGAATTATCTTAGTCATATTTGCTTTATTAGAGGCACTGAACTCCATAATTGGTGTTTGGAAAGAGGATGGTGTTATAGTTGCTGGCTTACGTCCATTATAAGTGTGGGTATGTCCATTATAATAAAAAGACTTGTGAATAAGTTCATATTCCTGGATATTTTAGGAAGCCTTTAGTTATTTGTTATTTTTAGACAGCTCAATTAATGTACTAAAGAAATAATAACTTTTCAAAAGCATAATTTTACATTTAAATCTTTTAAGTGTCAACTTGCCACAGAATAAATTACTTATTGTTCAATTCCGTTTTTGCCCCCCAGAATCAATTATTTTTATTTATTTATTCTGGGTAAAAATGCTATACAAATCATAAACTATGTTTATTAAATGGAAAATAAATTAAAAATAGAATTCATGATTCTTACTTTTCTCAAAAGTAACTTCTCCTTGTCAACCTTTTAGTGAAAATCCAATAAGAAGATGGTAAAATGAAGGTATCTAAAAGTTTCATGGACAAAATACTCTGAACATAAACCTTCAGATAACCTACAGTTCTACAAATAATATCTGATTGTGGTAATAGAAAAATCAATTAGAATACATTATGTTTTACTCTTTAGTTACTTCTTTGTTTTTCTTATAAAACTGGAAGAAAATTCTATTTATAGAAATTTATGTTTGCCAATTTGGTTTGCTTACAACATAAAAAGCACATCTTAAGTAGTTGAAGAAGCTAATTCTATTTTTATAAATTTGACTGGTGAACATTAGATAGATCAGACTCTCCAGTTATATTGACCACCTAAAAAATGGTAACCTTCCTGGATGTGTGGGTCGTCCAGAGGAGTGGTGACTTAGGTGGGTAGCTGGTACTTCAGGGCTGTAGCCTATGGTTTCCCTTTATCCAGGGTAGAGGAAATTCAGACTATAGCTGGATTTTGTAAATAAATTATTGTAATTAAGTTTTTTTGACAAATAAAGTTTTATTGCCACTTGCACTTGTTTATATATAGTCTATAGCTGATTTCATCTTACAACAACACACTTGAGTAGTTGCAACAGAAATCATATGGTCAGCAAACCTTAAAATATTTACCACCTGATCCTTTAGAGAAAAAGCTTGAAGACTCCTGATCCAGGTTGAAAAAGCTACACTGAGTTGATATTTAGCTGTTCCCACAGTAGTGCTCATATCTTGTTCCTACTCACCAACCAAGTTTTAAATGGATTAATCATGCTTTCATTCATAAGCCAGGGCAGAAGTTATGCTCTTCAAATATGACCTTCTCCTTTGGATGTGGGACATTATCAGCTGAAAAAACTCAACAAAATCAAAAGGTGAAAATGTAAATAAAAAAGAATCAATACATTATCCTGAACTTCTTTAAAATTCCCATTGCCCTATGGTGCCACCTAAATCCAAATTTCTTCACACATTCTCCAATGTATACAAATAATAATAATAATAATAATAATAAGAAGAAGAAGAAGAAGAAGAAGAAAAAGAACAAATAAAATCATCTATAGATGCCCATGCCTTCATCAACCTAGGAAAGAAAATATACTTTCTTCCAAATACCTACCTATAAGCAGTGAATCAAATATTCAAATCCAGTGGACTCCCTTTATATCTATATAGAAAGTCTATATATGGAAAATATCAGTCAGGTGTGGAAAGCTTGGGTATGTGAGGGGGGGGAGGGTCTGATGAGACACAGATATAATTAATGCCCCCTCAAAAAAAAAAAAAAGAGAAAACCCTTTTTCAGGAGGGATAACACTGAGAAAGGTTGGGTATGTCAGAGCACTGACTGTGGGCAAAAGAGACTTGAAGGGTCTGAGACTTGGGACTTGAGAAGACAGTCCTACTTTGGGGAGAGAAGACAGTAACCTTGACAGTGAAGGAGGAGAAGCTCTTGAAGGTCTTGTGGTGAAGGAAAATAAAGACATGATGTGGGGAAATCAAGGATCTTGCAGGAATGAAAGACAATCATAAAATTGTAAATTAATGTATGAACTCCCTGCAAAACAGACAGACAGACAGACAGACACACACACACACACACACACACACATGCCTCACAGCAATGAGAGCATACAGAACACATTGTTTGTAACCAAGAAATCTAGTTAGCCTTGTAAAAACTAGTTAGCACTCTCTGATGCAACTGTTCTAGGCTGGTCTGCTGGTAGAGGCGGCATAACAAATTGAACAGAAAATAGAGATTACATTCACATAAAATGTTGTAATAAGAGAAGAGATAACAATAATCTAAACATTTCAGCAGATAAAAACTATTTGCCACAACACCTACACGCCAGCAAATACACATAAATATCAAGAAGAATTTGACGTTACTAAAAAAAATTTAAACTTATAAATGAAGCAAATTTTCGTTTTGTTTTCTTAATGTAGTCTTGCTCAGTTTTTAGGAATTGGGAAACAGAGCTCCTCAAGACACACTAGGATATAACCCCCTAAACTACAAGATAGTCTAAGGAAGGTCAGAGAAATATTACACCCACTGATATTTCAGCTGAGTTACTGGTGATCTCGGTGAATGTCTTTAATCCTGCCTGACTTCTACACTCTTCTGAAGTCTCATAGTCAAAAACAATGAAAAGTCTATTTCCTGGTAAAATATTCAGTGAATTGCATTTATCTCACATATTTATATTTCTTAAATAGGTGATATGTTTTATCACAAAATAGATTTGAATAAATGTTGTGCTTTCTTTACTTGCATTATTTGTATGGAATCCCAAGACCCTCCTCTTCCAATAAAAGAGTTTTTGTTTTCTGGTAAGGGCTCATTTACACTAAGCTATTCCTTCTTTCAATTCATAATGAAGGTGTTTCATAGGGCCATTGATAAATATTTATTAGGTTTTCCTACACCATACACCAGTAAGCTATATTATGAGCTCTTTGTCTAAAACTTTTATGCATTATTGTTTCAAAATGTATGCATTTCTAAGAACAAATGTTTTGCTGTTGTTATTTCTAGTAGCTATTTTTTACTTATCTCTTCTCTGAAAATTTAATTATTTGAGGAATTACATTATGCTTATTTCTAAAGAGCCGAAGAAAACAACAAGGACTTCATGATGAGGAAAATCTGAAACATCTTTTAAAACTGGAACTATAAATGTATTTTGATTTAATTAGGGCATATAAAAATTTTTAAATTTGATAAAAGGCCACCAATCTTCGAATATGGATTTGGAATGATTTTAAAGCAACTCTTTCACCCAATAAAATGTCTTAACATTTGAAATTCTATCTCCATCCAGTCATTGGAAAAAGCCAGAATAACCTTAGAACCAACTCCCCATGTTAGATTCAAAATGTGTCCAGTAAGAATTCTCAAATGTGAGACACATTTTTTAATGTGTTCTGTTAAAAACAACAACAAAAACATTCTACTGATGATGTGGTCAGGGGTCAGGCTTCCTATATTGAGAAAAAATGATTTTTAGCAATAAAACTAACAAAACAAATATTGAACGACAGTGCAGCTGTACATACCCAGCAGAGACCTCAGCAGGTGGTTCTTTGCTGGCTACTCAGGCAGGAACAGGCGTAATTGAATGGAAACACATTTCAGCTACTTGCAGGAACCTATATTTCTCTTTTGCTCTTCAGAATCTACACAAACTTTCAGGTTTCATAGTTATTAAGGCAGCATACTTCATTTCCTCCATATACTTCATATATATATATATATTATATATATGTGTGTGTGTGTATGTATATATGTATATGTGTGTGTTTGTTTCAATCATATATATATATGTATATATATAATTGAACCTATCATATAACTCTAAGCTATACTTCCAGCCCTTTTTATTTATTTTTTGTTTTGAAACAGGTCTTGCTAGGTTTCTGAAAGTCTTGCTACGTTGCTGAGGCTGTCCTTCAACCTGTGATCCTCCTGTCTCAGCTCCCCAAGTACTGGGATTACAGTCATGCACCACAACGCCCGCCTCCCTCCACCTTTAACACAACATTTTTTGCCTCTCTAAATTATAAGAAAATTTAATAAATTTATTAATTTGTTGAACTGTTGATATTCACATAGAAATCGTTTGAAACTCAATGTTTTCAAGCTAAAAGACAATCTAGTCCAGCCCCAGCATTTAATGAAGGAAAAATTCAAAGTCCAGGAAGGTGACATGACTTTTCCAATGCTTTTCCTTTTGTGTGTGACAGAACTGGGACTGTTGATCTGCACTGATCTGGTCCCTCTTTGGTGTTGTTTGTAACACATCACTCTTACTCAGGCATGGACCCTGCCATTTTTGAGGTCACTATTTAAGAAAAGAAAAGCCAGAGAGTCCACTCCATGGATACATTAGTGTTAGGTAGTGCCGTGCCCTATACAATTTTTTTAAAAATTAATCTCTCCATTAGATTATTGCCAGGGGCTTACTTTTCTTTCCTTCACTCCTGAGACACATCTTGTACATAATTACCATAATGTACAAGATACAATTCTCAAAAATGCATATATTAAGTGCCAAATGTGTACACTCCATAAGAATCCCATGGCTAGCACAAGAATGTGCTTTGCAGACCACCAACTACTGGGAAAGTCATTGATCAAAGGTTCAGCTGATACACTCTGAAATGTATCTCTGTGTTCTGTGGAAACCAGAGTTTCCAAATGATAGCTGAAGGAAGCAGGGGTATTGAGGGGGACCCCTTCCTGGAGACTCAGGACTCCTCTGACTGAGTTTGGTCTTGCAGAATGTTCCTTAGACCACGTGGTGGTGTGGGCGCATGCACGCTGCTGTGGGGTGCTCCTGCCCATCCTCCCCTCCCCATTCCTTCTCTCTGGATCAGACTTGCTTCAGCGTGTTGGGTTTCCCACTCTTGTCTTTGTTTGTGCTCTCTTCTCATCTTCTCTCCCCCAGGAATTTCCTCTCATAAAATACTTCCATGTTTAACTCTCCAAGCAAGAGAATTTTATGGATCCTCCCCAGGGTTGCGAGGAAAAGGCCATTTAACTCCTTTGCTGTTTTCCGGTACCTTTGTTCTCCCTCTTCTTTCTAATTTTTGTTTCTTTTGACAAGATGTCAAATTCTATTCCACTGGGCATTCCAGTGGTCATTCCGCCCACGCCTATCATACCCCAGAGGCACATCACTGGATTTCAAGGTAGCTACACAAATCTGTTTTCCTAATGGGGCTTTGGCCAGCTTTGCATCTGCCTCTAAAATGATACTAGGAGACCCTTAAAGCTGAAGGAAATATTTTTAAGCTCTTCCAAAGGAGCAGCCATCTTCAGCTATCATTTAGAAGAAGCGACCACATTTGTTAAATAGATCTGCCTTAAACAGATCAGCTTCACAAACATTTTGGATTTGAAATTATAATGACAATCTTGGACATCATACAATATGAACAGGGTACAATGTAAGGAGCCCAAAAAACGTTACATGAATACAAAAATGAATACATTAAAATGTTACATGAATACAAAACTCTATCATTTACTTAATAATGGGGACAGGAATGTGTCTCTGAGACTAAGAAGGAAATGTGTTACAGTTAATGCCAGCTTAGGGATTACCTAGGATGTCAATTGGAGTGGTCATCAGGGAAATAAAATCAGTGGACTCCAAAGAAAAATAGAAGTAAGAAGTAATGGACAGTCTGTGCAACATCGGAACAAACACAGTGGGGAAGTAATGATGTTCACATCTAATACCCGAAGTTATGACTCAAAAAAGAGAAAACAAGCCAGGCACAGTGGTGGCACATGCCTGCAAACCCAGTGCTTGGGAGGCAGAGACAGAGGATAGCAGATTTGAGGCCAGCAGCATGAGATAACTTAGCAAGAGCAAGACCCTGTTTCAAAATTTAAAAAATAATGATAAATAAAATAGGGCTGGGGAGTAGTTCAGAGGTAGAATGCCCAGGGGTTCAACCCCCATTATCACACACACACACACACACACACACACACACACACACACACACACCACAAAGAGAAAATTAATAATTAAAGGCTTGCCTTTGAGATTGAGGGAGGGGTATGTATGATGCTACTAGCCTGCTATCAAACACAAGAAAAATAGCATTTTATATTCCCAGTGCTCTGCGATATACTGGAAATATTAATCACATCAAGTTCCCTTGTGTTGTGGTTTGTCTGAGGTGCTCTATATCTTAAAAATTATTGTACCCCAGGGTAATAACTGAATGTGATTTAAAGGAAGAAAAGTAGACATCAAAGGAGGGACATGGCTCCATCTAGTCACCAATTCCAACTTCTGTTCAATTGTATAGTGAACGGAGGACAGTCTTACTGTGCTGAGGCACCCGCATTCTCTGCAGGCCTGGCTTGGCTCCTCATTCACTCACTGACCACGTTTAATTCATGGGAGTTCTAGCTACCCCAGTTTTCCCTGCAGAAAATTCCTCTTAGAAATAGTAGTGTGTGTGTGTGCGCGTGTGTGTGCGCGTGTGTGTGTGTGTGTGTGTGTGTGTGATTTCATATGAAAATAAATCTATGGATCAAAGACATAAATAATAAACAAAATATAATATATAAGCAAACCTATTTTAATCATTGCTGCTCTTCGTGAGCAATTACTATCTGCTAGACATTATTTAAATTATGGAGTTTTATTTACTCATTGATTTTCCACACTAGCCCTTTAGGGTATTGTGATTATGTTCGCTTTATAGAAGTAAAAATTGGCACATGTGGTGGTTAAGTAATCTTATTGAAATCACACATTTTGATCACACAAATCACCTCGTATTGGGATTCACAAAAAGCCACACACCAAGTAACAAGGCCCAAAATCAAACTGAATAATTGATTTAAGATTTTTTACCCTCTCCTCCAGAGTTCTGGAGTCTATTCTTTCTCATCTGTGCCACTTCTCAAAATATTTCTCAAAGATTTCCTCTAAAATGTTTTTAAGTTCTCTTTCCAACTGATGCTTACCACTGTCTCTCATATACTCTCAGTTATCTCTAACACTAAAAAGAAAAGAAAAATGTTCATTTGGATCCACCACCCTGCCAGAGCCCGCCGGCAAAGTCGATCGGTCCCTGAAACGGGGAGTGAAGATTAAGAAAAAACAAGAAGAGAGACAAGAGACAAGAGGAAAAACTAGAGATAGCTTCGGGAGGACTGCAGTCAATACCACAGCCTTTTTGGGAGGGCTGGCAGTCACATACTGCAGCAGCCCCGACTTTATTCAGCCCAGCCCTTAAATACCTTTTCCGAGCATCAGATCTTTAAAAGATAATCCTAACAAGCAGATCAACAATCATGATGACAATCGGCACCCTTTCTCCTCCCCAGATTAAGAAATGGTCAACTCCCTCTTCTGAGAACTTCCTTCTATTATATCAGCAAATCCTGATCATTTGGTAGAGCTTTTACCTTCTTAGGCCGTTTATGCAATTTAGAGTCTAAAGATAAGAGAATGATTCCTGATAAGCAAATCCTTATTTGTCCATGCGTTGCTTCCTTTAATTCCCAATAGCATTCGACACTATGTCATCCTAATCACTCTTGATCATTCATCTGGAGTTTACATCATAAACTGTCTTCTCCTGGATTTTTTGTTGTTGTTGTTCCTCCTGACTCAAGTCCTTCTGTTTCCTTTGCCAGCCCCTCACTGTTGATGATTCAAATGCTCTCTCCTTTGCTCTGGGCATTTCTCTCTATAGTTTCAATTTCTCTGCATGTTCTCCTAGAATTTACATTTCCATGTGATATAACTAAGTCAGATACAAAGCAACGGGATCAGAGCCTTTGAGTAAGACCTGAGCTTTAACGTTACTCAAGTGATTGTAATGGGCATGATTGAGTAACTTGGCAAAGTTTTATATATTAAGAGTGTGTGTGTGTGTGTGTGTGTGTGTGTGTGTGTATGTGTGTGTGTGTCAAACCCAGGGCCCCACACAGGTAAGCATTCTACCACGGAGCTACATTTCCAGTCCTGCATATTGAGATTTTAAGTAAATTTTATTATTAAGAGAAAAAGTCAGTACACAATTTATAGTGTAATCATCTATTATAGCAGCAGTAGAGTTTAGGGAAAAAGCCCTTATGTGGGAGATTACGACTCCTCCTTTTAATGGTCCTTCCCAGTTACAAGCCACACCATTCATTGTTTTAGTTCAGTAAATAGATTATCTCACCATCCTGTGAACAGTTTCCCTCTTGTATACCATGAGGGGGGGGGGATTGTCTCTTTACTTGATTTTCACAGCCATAGATTCTTGGAATGCCTACAAAGAAATACTCTTCTGAAAATAAGGAGAGATGAGTGTGGTTTGAAATGCCCAGTAGATCCAATTATAAAGAGAATATTAGGTATAAATGTCATAAAATATCCTCACCCACACTATAGTCATATTTCATTCCTTTCTAAAGAATTTACCCAGTTTCTCGGGGGAGCCCCTTTCTTTGGCTTCATCCAAATACCATTCATCCCACTTTATTTGGGCAATTTAGATTTGAAACCTCTTCTTGTTTACAAGCCTAATTTGGTATATTAGAGGACTCACCATGACCTGACACCCAAGTTTCCACTCTTTAGTAGAACAACAACAACAATACTAGAAGAAACTTCGAGATCTTCATATTTTCCTACTAATTTTAAAAATCAGATTTTCCTCATCACTAATATAAATCATGCAATGTACTTTAGAATACAGGAAGAGTCACAATCATTTTTAGCTTAAGATATCAATTTTTCTCTGACTTACAAATATATGTTTTTATTGTATGGTTTTAGAAAATATCAACGGTGTTTATCTCTAGGTGAGGGAGTACAGGTTATTGTGCTATAGTATATTTTTATGTATTTTCAGAATATCTTATAATAAATATGTTAACTTTATAACCAGAAAAAAACATGAGGATGAAAAACTCTCCATTCCTATTCTGTCACCTGCCCTTCCGTTCTCTATTTCCAAATCATTGCAAGATATTTCCACTAGACTATTCAAAATTCATAAAGGCCTTCGATTCCTCAAATCACACCCATTCCATACACTTCACTTGTCAGATTTCACATACTTCTCACTTTCATCTTCTTTCCTTCATGTATCTATCCATTTACCCATTCATTTCCATTTATTGAGCTTTTTTACAATAGGTATTAGGCTCTGTGCTTGTAGCCAGTCTATGAAATCTTAATCTTTTCCTTTTAAAAGTGTCTACTCACATTAAGAAACAGAAAAGGAATTGTAACATAATAAAAGGCACATTAGCTTTGGACTAAGAAATTTGATTAAAATCATATTTCATTACTTACTACCTCACAGGAAAGTACTCCTTCCTTCCTTCCTTCCTTCCTGCCTTCCTGCCTTCCTGCCTTCCTGCCTTCCTTCCTTCCTTTTTGTGGTACTGGAGATTGAACCCAGGGGCATTCTTTCTCTGAGCTATACCCCCAGCTAAGGGTCTCACTAAGTCACTGAGGCTGTCCTCCGACCTGTGATCCTCCTATGTACTCCAATGTAATTTACCGAAAATGTATAAATTTCATCATAATAATACCCTATAATTTCCATATTGATTAAGCATTTGTGATCTGTAACTAATCTCTGTTCAAATCTCAGTTTATGCACTTTCTAGCTATGGAAACTTAGGAAAGTTTCTTAATTTTCTGTAAGATAGGGATAATAATTCTTAGCTCACAGGTCGTTGATTATAGGGATTAAATGAGTTAAAATACAGTTAGTGCTTGGAAAACAAATGAGTGCATAATAAAAGCTAAATAAATTTTACCTTTAAATGGTGATACTATTGTTTTTACTGTCCTCCTTTCACTGGATCTTTGATTGCATCCAACCTTCTCCTGTCACCTGATGATAGGCTCTCATGCCAATTGTTTTCATGTGTCTATGACTTTCCTGTTGCTCAGCTTCACCTACCTGCCTTTGCTGATGAGAATCCCTATCGTGGACTTTCAACACCCGTTGCTTCTTTGAATGGAAGCAGAATGGGAAGAGTAGAAGGAGTCAAAAGAGATAGAGATATGAATTCTGGCTCAGCTGGTGTCATGGGTAGATATAGAATGTCCCCTGAAGAGCTCATGTATTAATGTTAAGAGGGATTTAATTAAGTCATGAGGGCTATAATAACATCAATAGATAAATCCATTGTGAGGGACTTACAATGGCCTGGGTGGTAACCTAGGCAAGGTGGGGTGTGGCTGGAGAAAGGTGGGTCCCCGGGGGTGTAGCCTTGGGGACTCTGCTTGTGTCTATGAATCAGTTTGCTTGCTCTCTCTGCTTCCAGCCTCGACAATGTGAGAGCTGTGAGCAGATATATCTTCCTTCCTCTATGTTGTGTGATCAGTTATTTTGAATTATAGCACTGAGAATGCTGACTGAGACAGCTGGTTACCAGCTTTGCGTCCTTGTGTAAGTCAGATATCTTCTCTCATGTCTGCGTTTGTTCACATGTAAAATAGTGATGGCAGAGCCGGACGTGGTGACGCACGCTTGTAATCCCAGTACTTTGGGAGGCGGAGACCGGAGGATCCGGGTTCGCGGCCAGCCTCAGCTCACGCACGCGTACGCTCTCTCTCTCTCTCTCTCTCCCTGTCTCTCTCTCTCTCTCTCTCTCTCTACTTAGTGAGGCCCTCCGCAACTTCGTGAGACCCAGTCTCAAAATAAAGTATAAATAAATAGGGCCGAGGGTGTAGCGTGGAGGTAGAACGCCCCTGCGTTCAATCCCCGGTACCGCAAAAAAAAAAAAAAATAGTAATGGCAGTACCTTCTGTGGGGATTGTTTGGCTTGTTGTGTGTGGCAGGTAGCTATTCAACACATGAGAACAGTAACTGTCTATGTTTGATCAGGCCTTTAGATGCCATGTTTTATCTTCTAGAACAGGCTCCTTCCTCCTGCCTCCATGCAGCTGGGCTCATCCCTCTTGGAATTCACATATTCAGCTTCTGTAATATGTTTGCTTGAAATCAAACCTAAAGTATTGCTGAAAATTCTGATTCCCATCTGTTCCATGTCCAAATGACCCTGTATGTTAAATATATAATATCATATTTCTAAAACATCTTTTTATCCTATCACTGCCCTGTCCACTAGTGGAGCAACTCTGTTGCCTAGTTACAGCTTTTCTATGACCATATTGGAAAATTTTTCAAAAACTTGGAAAGTAGATTGGGGATGATCTGATTTCAAAAGTGTATCTGTGTTTAGACCCAAAATTCAATTACCTTGATAGGCAATTTTAGGACATCTACTGCTGAGATTAGAGGATCCTAAAATTTGAAGAATATGCTTGGTGTGATGCAATTTCAAGCTGGTTCCATGACTCACACCAAATTCACTTTAAGAAGCCATAGCAGGGACATCTCAAATAGATGGGCAGTCATCCCTCTGAACTGCTGAAATTGAAGTACAATTAAATACCACTCAGAATTTACATGCTATGGAGAGAAATCAAACCAAACCAAAAATAGTATTTAAAAAAATGACCAAGCCGGGCGTGGTGGCACACGCTTGTAATCCCAGTACTTTGGGAGGCAGAGACCGGAGGATCCGGGTTCGCGGCCAGCCTCAGCTCTCTCGTTCTCTCTCTCCCTGTCTCTCTCTCTCTCTCTCTCTCTCTACTTAGTGAGGCCCTCTGCAACTTTGTGAGACCCGGTTTCAAAATAAAGTATAAAAAATAGGGCCAGGGGTGTAGCGCGGAGGTAGAATGCCCCTGGGCTCAATCTCCCGTACTGCAAAAAAAAAAAAAAAAAAAAAAATGACCACAAAGAAAAAATCATGAGGACAGAAGCTTGGATTGCTGGTACTGATTTCTGATCAATCTATTAGCCACATGGACAGCTCCATGTGGCCCACTCCCAGATGAATAAAAGCAGGAGTGCCTACATGTTAGATTGATTGATGACACGCCCAAGTGTTGCCAGGTCGACCAGTCGGTGGGTGCATAAAACAATGATTCTCCGCAAAGAATGTCAAAAACAGAATTTAAGTCCCTAAAGTAGTTCTTAACCAAGAGTCCCCAGCAAAATCACTTGTGGGTGTGTTGAAATAAAGCCTTAACATCAAAGATTCTGACTCAGCAGGTCAGGGATGGATCTAAACCAACTCTTTTCAAGAAACCATGAAAGCAAGACATTTGAATAAGATGCAATTACCAAGCTCTTTGAAATGAAAAGACGGTTGCCACTTTCCAACTCATTCCTAGCAGGGGTCGGATTTGAAAGAATTGGTGACTCTTTCTCAGATTTAATTTGAACATGCAATGCTAAAATTATTCTGGTATTTATTTCTTTTAAAAGCAATAAAAATTCTTAAAGATGCATATTTTAGAATGAGATTTTAAAAATGTTCAGAGATATTTTAAAAAGAAATCCATCAGAAGAGAAAAACATTATATATATATATGTATATATATATATATATATATATATATATATATTATATTGCCATGCCAGCTTAAGCACAAAATCTAAGGACTGAAAAAAAGGAGAAGTGAGAGAGTCTTAATGTAAATTGTGTTGATCGGCCACATTCCCTAAAGTATAGACAAAATTTCAGCTATAAATAGGTGTCCTTCTGGGGGATGGTAAGAAAAGGCAATGTCATCTCTCAGGTAGATGCCAAGAAAGCCTGGTGATCTCTATTCACAAAATACTCATAGTTTAGCCTGAGTTTTTTGTCCTCTAGCTTATTTTTTGTTTTTGTACTTTTTCTTATTTTTTCCTAATTTTGATTTAACTCCTAGAGAAAAAAAAATGACAAAGAATTAAGGAAACTTTTTTTCCCCCCTGGAAGTTCAGATTCACTAGAGTTTTAGAAATCAAATGATTCTGAGAAAGAAGATGACTAATGAACTCAACCATTTTCCCATGCATAGGGGTCCCATGCCTTCTTCACCATGACAGGCCACATCATCGTGTGCCTATTCTCTGAAGGGATGATTGAAGTTTCAAAAAACTATCGCCCTATACTTCTGTATGCCAGCCCAGAAGAAAATGCATCCACCTCTTGATATCCAAATTCTGAGGGAGTTTTTCTTGTAGAACCTTCTTATCACTAGGGTGCCTTCACACACCTTCTGAAAATCTGACAATTAGCAAACTCAACTATGAAACTGGTTAGCTCTTAGTAATTCACTATAAATAAGAAAATAATACTTTTTGCACAAATAAAATATGCTTTCACTTTTTAAATCCTATTGAAATGATTTTCTTTCTTGCTTGCTTGCTTTGTTTTTTTTGTGTGTGATACTGAGGATTGAACCCAGGGGCATTCTATCACTGAGCTACACCCCTAGCCCTATTTTGTTTTTCATTTTGAAACAGGGTCTCACTAAGTTGCGGAGGGTCTCACTACATTGCTGAGGCTGGCAGTCGCAAACTTGTGATCCTCCTGTCTCAGCCTCCCAAGTACTAGGATTATAGGCATGCACCATCATGTCTGGCTTCAAATGATTTTCTTACTGGATATTTTTATTCAACACCAACCATAAGTGAAAACAAAATATGTTCCAGTAAATATTTTCTAAACGACTTTGCTCTGTACCTTGAAGGGTAGAAAGACCTCCTCCTAATGTATCTTAGCTTGTATCTGGCCTCTTTTCACATGAGGTCATTTGTTGCCTTAGTGGTCTCTGCTGATCAACTGATGGAAATTGTTTGTCTCTACACAAACACATATACCCAATGATTCCACATATATCTTTACATGTAGGATGGCACTTTAAAATATTTTAATCAAAGATTAGCATCAAAATCCTAATCTAGAATATTTTGTTGTTCAATTAACTCAAGTTCAAAAAAGAAAACAGAAGAAAGTAAGCCCCTTCACTCTCTGCCTTTCTTCCTCTCCCATCTCTCTCTTCTCTTTGCTCACTCATAGTCTCTAGGCACAATATCTTAAAATACACAGTCATAGCAAAACCAGTCTTGCAAAATCCACATTGCAGTTTTCTCCAATGGAAAGCTCAATAATAAAAAGTTTAAAAAGCTGGGTGTGGTGGCTCACGCTTGTAATCCCAGTACTCGGGAAGCTGAGACAGGAGGATCGCAGGTTCGTGGCCAGCCTCAGCAACTTGTGAGGCCCTCTGAAACTTAGTGAGACCCTGATTCAAAATAAAGAATAAAAAATAGGGCTGGGGGTGGAGCTCAGGGGTAGAATGCCCCTGGGTTCAACTCCCAGTACCAAAAAAAAATAAATAAATAAAATAAAATTCAAATAGTCTTGAAGGGCTGTAATTGTATCCATAGTTATTTTCCCTTAAAACCAGGATGCCTTATATGTGGATGTGACCATATCCTGAGAGTAAGAACAAAGAGAAAATTGAAGCCTACTTTCCCTTGCCTATATATCTTATTCAGAAGTTGTTATAGGTAGATGAAGAGTGGCCCCTTGAAGAGCTCATAAATTGCTGTTCGGAGTTGATGTAATTGAGTCTTGAGGGTTGTAATTCCAGCAGTAGATAAATCCATTATAATAGATTTATCTGGGTGGTGGCCTAAGCTGATACGGTGTGACTGGAGAAGGTGGGTCCCTGGGGAACAGCCTTGGGGATCATATATGATTCCTCCTCTCCTTGGTCGCTCTCTTGCTTCCAGCTTCCATGATGTGAGGAGCGCAGCCCATGTGCTCTCCCTCTCTCCATTTCCCACCACCATGCCCTGAGATCCATGGTCTCCAGACTCACAAGGACTGAACCCAAAACCATAAGAAAATAAATCCTCTTTCCCCTAAGTTATGTGGTCAGTCTTTTAGATTATAGCTTCAAGAATGCTGATGGATATAGAAGCCTTTTTAGAAGTTCTTAAAAATCTATTAAGGATGAAATCACTCACCAAAAATTTTTTTTCTTTTCTAATCAAATCCCTCCCACCATCTCACACCAGTCCTCAGGGGGACCAAGGGGCTGAGGGCATCAGTTGCAGGAGCCGTGCAACTGATGCTTGAGGGCAGAGAGGATCTGAGGTCACCAAAGGCCTGTGTACTCTTCTCAAACATCAGCATGATTATGAAACCCCAGCCTGGCGACCATGCCTAAAAGAAACTTGAACACCCTGGGTGGAAATGATAACTTTTCTGAAATCCATGGATTGCCTGGAAAGAAATCTTCTATTGATTTGACTTTGCTTCTCAATAAAGTATAACAAGCAGAAAACGAGGCAGAGAGGAAGCTTTGGTCATTGTTTATTTCTAAGGTTGTTGAATGAACAGTAATTTCCAAAGCTCTGACCTGGAAATCACGTTGTCTCAAGGCCCCATTTCCAGCTTCCTGTCCATCTTGCCCTCTCTCTCACTCCCTGACTTCAGGGTCAACAACAGCTGCCCTGGCCTATGGTTCATTGATTTTCCAGAACTGGGTTCTCTCTTGTCCTTTCACCTCTTATTTTCCTCTGCTTCTTACATGAGTCATCCACTCGTTTAAGAGAGAGTTTACACTTATTTTCACAATTGTAATATCTGTCTTCCTAATCAAGGGAAAAAGAAGGATTCTTGGGAAGGAGAAAAATTTGAAGCAGAAAATGTTTCATTAAACAGTGCTGGGACTGTGTCCTCAAGCAAGAGGCCTTCTGACTGGCATTAGACTTTCCTCTGGAAGTTTCCAGAAAGATCTCAAAGAAATAATGGAGTTAACAGGATAATGTCGTACAGTTCATGAAATTATTAGCACAGGCACACAGCCATAAATCTCAGAGAAACTAGAATAAAGATAAACCTCTTCCATCTGGGTGTGGTGGTATACATCTATAATCCCAGTACCTGGAAGGCTGAGAAAGGAGAACTGCAGGTTCAAGGCCAGCCTCAGAAACTTAGCAGAGCCTCCAGCAACTTAGTAAGACCCTGTTTCAAAATTTCACAACAATATAGGTCTGGGGGTGGGGGTGTAGCTCAGAGGTAGAATGCCACTGGGTTCAATCCCTAGTAACACAAAAAAAAAGAAGAAAAGAAAAAGATAAACCAAGATAAACCTCTTCCTATTTTGTTCTTATTCATATATATATATATATATATATATATGTGTGTGTGTGTGTGTGTGTGTGTGTGTGTGAATAAGAACTCATATATGTGAATAAGAAACTGTATATATATATATATATATATATATACAGTTTTAAAATTTACATTTCCTCTTCCTGCCTAATTTGGCATTGTTTTTAGATTATCTAGTCTAGAGAGAGCTTAGTCTGCTCCATCTGGGCTTATATAACAAAATACCATAGATTACGTGTCTTATAAACAACTAAAATTTATTTCTCACAGTCATGGAGGCTAGAGGTCCAACACAGAGGCGCCACAGATTTGGCATGTGTTGAGAGCCTGCTTCCTGGTTCATAGATGGCTGTTTTTTTTTCTGGTTTCCTCACATGGCAGAGAGGAAGGGGTTCTTTGGTTTCCCATTCATAAAGGGCACTGCTTGTATTTGTGAGGGCTCCACTCTCAGGACCCCCCAAAGGCCCTGCCTCCAAATAGCTAGTGTCACTTTGAAGATGAGATTTCAATGTATGAAATTTTTGTGTGTGTGTGGTACTGGGGATAGAACCCAGGGGCATTCTACCTCCAAGCTACACCCCCAGCCCTATTTTTAATTCTTTATTTTGAAACAGGCTCTCACTAAGTTGCGGAGGGCCTCAGTAAGTAGCTAAGGCTGGTGGGGAACCTGGATCCTCCTTTCTCAGCCTCCCAAGTACTGGGATTACAAGCATGCACCATCATGCCTGGCTCAGTGTGTGAGTTTTAGAGGGACACACCATTTCAGTCTATAGCAAGAGATTACAAATTCCGTTTTGAGAGACCTCAGGAGACAAAGAATTTTCCATTGACAAAAATAATTTTCTGCCATTGGGGAGAGAAATAAGGGAGAAGTTTCTAGGCAGAAGTTAGGGCACTTTTGCACGAACTGTGCCATGAGGCAGGAATATCTTCTCATGCTTTTGCTAACAGGGACCATTTAGACCCTCTCTTCACAGTCTCCATATCCAGAGGCTCCACTCCTCTCCACCATCTCACACCAGGCCTCAGGGGGACCACCAGAACTGAATTCTCACCAGTGTCTGGCTTCCCCTGCTCCAGGTTATTATAAGTTCTCCTCATCTCTGCCTCCTCATACTTCCCTGTCTCCTTTGATTTTGGTCTTCTTGGTTGACCTACAACCACAGTTTTCAGATGGGTTCAATAAAAACCACAAACTTGCAGGTTGACCAGATTTTTGTTTTTGCTTTTGAAAGGTAAGGAACAATGTTCTTTCTGCTCCCTACACTCCTGGATGGAAAGTAGAAGTCATTAACTGATGTTTGATTATAAAACAAAACTTTAATTCCTGGAACATCCCTACATGTCCAGGCTACGTTATTCCTGTTTATATATTACTATGTTTGACTTGCTTATATTTTGTTGAGAATTTGTTTTCAATATTCATGAAGGATGTTGGTTTACATTTTGCTTTTCTAATAATGTCCTTTTAGCTTAGGTCACAAGTTTGTGCTCTTATTATAAAATAAAGGATGTCTTTCCTCCTCTATCCTCTGAAGGACTCATGATTTAGATATTATTTCTACTTTTAATGTTTTACAGAACTCATCAGCAAAGTAATCTTGGTCTGAAGTTTTCTTTCTGGGGAGATTTCTAATTACCAATCCAATTTCTTTCTAGATGGAAGACTTGCTGTGCCAGTTTTGGTAAATTGTGTCTTACTATTCTGCCTTTCACTGTGCTTAAGTCACCTTTACTTCAGATGTTTTTTTGTATTTTTTTCCTTAAATTTTCTTATTGTTCCTGGTGCAAAAAAATTAGTCTTAAACAAGATTGTTCACAATTGCTACAATGTTGAAAGCAGAAAATCTCAACAGACATACAAATCATCATCACTAGGTCATGATATGATAGTGTTTGCATTACTGCTGTATTGAATTTGTTTATACGTGTGTGCGTTTGTATGTACAATTGCTCTTTAACCTTCCATCTGTGTCTTGCCAGGCAATCAAGAGTCTCAAATGAAGCAAAGGGAAATCTGGAGCACCGGGATGGGTTCCCCAGATCTTTCCTTCCTCCATCAAAATTATACCTCTGGCTCAAACTAAAACATGAGGTCTCTAAATGAGATCTGTTGGGTTATCACACATGGCAAGAAGGACATTTAAGCTATGGAACATCTCCATTGTATACCCCAGCTATTGTTTTAATTTATGTGACATTCTCTAGGGATCCATGCCTCATAGATTCTTAAATTATTTCCTGTAAGTCGTCATTTATCCAGGGTATTCTACTAGGAAAATTCTATATATAATGACTTTTCTGTCTCATAATAACAGTTTATTTATCCCCAGGTCCAACCATCAAGGATATTAAAGCAGATCAGATATTAAATCAGATTTTGTGTTGTATTTCTTTCTCCTAGGGAGTTTCTCCCAGGATAAAGAATGAATGCTGTGCAGGCCAACTCTGTTACTTCCTTACTAGAAGCTTAAAATATACTCATTTATTCTATTCATAAAAACATGTGTTTGTCCTTATACACCCTAAGGGCAAGCAAGGGGGATCGGAACTTGACATCACTCAGCTGGTTGCAGTTTGTGATCTTCAGTTTTAAGTTTCCTAGAGAAGCACTAAAAAGATGTTAAATGTATGTACTTACTTGCAACTTAGGATAGCCCAGCCTGACGGATAGTGGGTGGGAAGTTCCATAACACCCGTTCAACTTGAAGTGTTTGAGGCAAAACACCAAGATTTCTGATTTATTTTCCCTTCAATATTGAAAGCTAGCCATAAGTTGAAGATACACATGGTGACCCAGGATCAGCATGAAAGGCACACTGAGTACAATGTTAAACAGTAGTAAAAAGGTGTCTTCTAAATGAAACTCAGTTCAAAGAGTTGAAAGTTAGATTAGGATCTTTTTGCGTGTGTGTGTGGTAGTAGGGATGGAACCTAGGGGCATTTTACCTCCAAGCTATACCCCCAGCACAATTTTATTCTTTATTTTGAAACAGGGTCTCACTAAGTTGCGGAGGGCCTCACAAGTTGCTGAGGCTATCCTCCTGTCTTAGCCTCCCAAGTACTGGGATTACAGGTGTGTACCACCACTCCCGGCTAGATGAGGATCTTTTTTATCATTGAGCACAATATTGAATATTCCAATTTGCTTCCATTTTAATGTGTGTTTTAACACAATAGATACTACCGAGGTAATCAGTACTTCTTTGTAGAAACAACGGTCTAAAACAGCACCATAGTTACCATTGAAATGGAAATTCAAAGATTCATTTAGTATGAAAGTTGTGGGTATGTGTGGAAAAAAGGAAGGTGATTCTATTACATTTCTCTCCAGTTCAAGGTGAAATCTCAGACCTTATAAATGCTATGCTGAATGTTGAATGAGTAATGAGGAAGTTTCCTGTCAGCCTTGTCTTTACATTTTATGTTATCTATTTGTGGGACCCAGCATGATTTCTAAATTTGACTGGAATGTGTCAGTTAATACTTGAAGAATATTTTATAGTCTGCAACTGAAACTGAAAGCCACTTATGTGATTTCTCAGGAAACTCCGAAATAGAATACATTAGAAAGAGAATTATCAGCACGTAAATATTCCACATTACAGTTTATCTAAACATAACTATTTTAGCTTACCTGGAGGCTTACCATGTACTTAGAGATATAAAGGAAGTAGGGCTGCTAATTAAATACAGGTATTTGTATTAAACTTAGGTTATACCAGTAAAAATATCCATCACCCAGATCCAAAACACTTGTTGTTTTTCTGTATTTAAGTTATTTCAAAAACAATTTACAGAAGTAAGAATAAAGGGATACTGAAATCAACTTTACTAGAAATTGTAAGAAGAACTAATCATAGCTCCCAAAGTTTTCTTCTACATCATCTTTGTTTTAAAAGTTATGTATACACTAAAATATGTATGATATGACTTCACTGAAATGAATCCTTATCAATTGGGGTGTATGCACCTTATAAATATTTTCCAAGTTACATTTATTTAAAATCCTCCTTGCATTGGCATCATCAAAATTTAATACTATTGAAATTGTTGATACCTCATTTTGTTGCAGAGATGATAACCATTTTTGCTCCATGATTTTAAAGCTGTTTATTTTTCACATTTATAATTCCTAGTTAGAATGGTCGATTCAATAGTTTTGTTATTTAAATTTCTACATCTTCAACTTTCTTGCAATCACCTTCGTATACATGCCCCCTTTGTTTTTGATGCCTTAACAGATTTGAGGAGTACTGGTCAGGTGCTTGGCAGCATGTCCCTCAAATGGGAATTGACATGGTTTTTGTTTGTTTGTTTGCTTGGCTGATTGTTTTTTTTTTCCTTGTTAGATTAGTCTTATAGGGTTTTGGAAGGAAGACCACAGAAATAAACTGTTATTCTCAGATCCTGACAGGTTCTCTTCACTTGCTGTCTTCTTGATAGTAGCTATTCTTTTTTTTTTTTTTTTTTTTTTTTTTTGCGGTACCGGGGATTGAACCCAGGGGCGTTCTACCTCCGCGCTACACCCCCGGCCCTATTTTTTATACTTTATTTTGAAACCGGGTCTCACGAAGTTGCGTAGGGCCTCACTAAGTAGAGAGAGAGAGAGAGAGACAGGGAGAGAGAGAGAGAGAGCTGAGGCTGGCTGCGAACCCGGATCCTCCGGTCTCCGCCTCCCAAAGTACTGGGACTACAAGCGTGTGCCACCACGCCCGGCCTTTTGATAGTAGCTATTCTAACTTGAGCAAGGGAAATAACTCATTGTGGTTTCAATGTGCATTTTCCTAATTAGTGATGTTGAACATTTTTTCATATACCTGTTAGCTACTTGCATGACTTCTCTGGAGAAATATATATTCAGGTTTTTTTTGCCTATTCGTAATTGTGTTATTTGTTTTTGTTGTTTGTTGCTATTGAGTTGTTTAAGGTCCTTGCATATTCTGATACTCATTCTCTATCAGATGTATAGTTTACAAATATTTTCTCCTGTTCTGTAGGTTGTCTCTTCACTTTGATGATTGTCTCCCTGGCTATGCAGAAACAGTTTGATATAATTTCACTTGTCTATTTTTGCTTTCAATGCTTATGTTTTTAAGGACATAGTTAAAAAAAATCATTGCCCAGTCCAATGTCATAGAGCTTTTCTTCTAGTAGTTTCAAAATTTGGGGTTCATATAAATTTTTAATCCATTTTATTTTTTTTTATATGGCATGGATAAGGATCTAATTTTATTTCTGCATGTCAATATACAGTTTTCCAAACAGCATTTATTGAAGACTGTCCTTTCCCTAGAACTACAAATTGAAATCAGAACATTTTAAAGTTTATAATTATTGGGCATGTGTGTGAAACTTCCTCCTAACTTCTAAAAGTCACGTTATGGTCATATTAGCTTTAAACCCTGTTGTATTCCTATAACAATTTTATCTGAGCTTTCTCAATGAGCAGATATGTTGTTCTATTAATTGTTTTCTATAACTAGTGCTTTCTATTTTCATTTCTTTGTATTTTACCCTAAGGTTTTTTTTTTCTTGGTGCTATGGATTGAACACAAGGCCTTGCTCATGCTAAGCATGCATTCTGCCACTCAGCTATCCCTAAAGGCCCTGCCATTATATGTTATTAAGTGTATATTACATACCCCATTTAAGTGTCTCTGCTAAATTATCTGCTTTTTTATTGTTACTTTTTATATTCTAGGTGAATTGAATTGTGATATGATTACTCAGAATCTTCAATTATTTCATCCATCTCCCTTTTCATTTGTTTTTGCTATTTTTTCTGTTGCTGTTGACTTCTTCTATGTCATTTTTTCTCTCCCTCATTTAGAGATTATTTTCCTTTGTATTTTTCTCACATTTGAAAGGGATACTATTTTAAAGACATGAAAGAAGTGTGTAATCTGTTTTCTAGTTTTAACATCTTCAATTTCCCTTTTATCTCCTCATCCCACCTCCCCTTTCCTTATGTATTTCCCTTTTGCAACCTCTTCTTTTTTTCCTTCCTTTTTATTCATTCTTCAACATACTGTTACTCATTCTTCAACATAATACTTGCTCAGTTCTGATGTTTATCAGGTAAAGATAATATAAGGAAGTATTATGACTTTATTTTTTGCACTGGGCTTGACTAGCTTTCTTAAATGTAAGAGAATGTAGGTTGTGGTTCATGGCTCCCACTAAAGTTCTTCATCTCTAACAGTTTGCTACACTTAGCATATTTCTCTTGGCTTCATATTTTAATCCTTGGGTACCCTGCTCCTAAAATCTAATTCTTAGCCAAATCCATATTTTTTTTTCTGAGCAATATTGTAACACTGATGTATTCTAGTCAATCAACACCATTTCTTAATTTTTCAAGAATATGGAAGTCACAGTGTTCTTTATTACTCTTTTGTACTGAGTCTTGGACTAATTTGAATTTTAAATACAGTACAAGTCAGTCCCTATTGATTCTAAATTGGTCCACCCATCTGTACTGCTTAGTTCCCCCTCCCCACATACCCCCCCCAAAGAGTTTCCCTTTATATAATTTTTGTTCTCAGAATAAATTCTAGAAAGTGATTGAAGTAATTGTCAGGGTACTGTACTTGAATCTGACAAATAACATACTTGGAAGAATTCAGAGGAAAAGTAATTTATTTCATTAAAGATTATATGGCAATTTGTTATTCTAACACTGATAATTTCTTCTAGACTTATTTTCAACAAACTTTTAATTTTAAAATAATTTCAGTATTAAAAATTACAAAATTTCAGGTTTGTAAGAGAGTTTCCTTAGGCACCACAGCCAGTTACTCTTATTATTAACATCTTATGTTAGCATGGTACATTTATCACAATAAATAAAGTGGCATTGATACATTATTAACTAAAGTCCATTTTTTATTCAGATTTCCTATGTTTAGACTTGTTTTTATATTCCAGGATCCCACATTTCAGTTCGTCTTCTTATCTCCTTGACTTCCTCTTGGCTGTGACAGGTTCTCAAACTTTCCTTGTTTTTGATGACCTTGACAATTCTGGTCAGGTGTTCTGTAGAATGTCCCTTAATAAGGGACAGTGTTAAGACTCTTTCGAGGAACAGAACCAATAGGCTATGTTATATGCATGATTCTAAGAGGGGATGTATTAGATTGGCTTACATGATCAGAAGCTGAGTCGTTCCACAATCGCTCTCAATGCACACCAGAGAGCTGAAGGTACCAGTGCCTGCCCAGACCAAGAAGCGGGAGCCTCAGAACAAGAGCAAGTGGTAGTGCTCGCCTCGGCAGCACATATGCTAAAATCGGAACGATACAGAGAAGATTAGCATGGCCCCTGCACAAGGATGACATGCAAATTCATGAAGCGTTCATATTAAAAAAAAAAAAAAGAGCAAGTGGTGATGGAGCCCAGTCCAGGACCGAAGGCCAAGGTGCAATGTGATACAAACATGGGAGTACACAGCACGGATGCCCTCTGAGGAACTGATCCATTCAATCGAAATCATTAAATTTGGGGACATAGAGTTGTTTATAATATTTATTATGTGTTGATAGCCATGGGCCCTTTTTCATTTCTGATATTAGCAATTTGTGTATTTAATTCTTTTCTGGGTTAATCTGTCTGGAAACATATCACATTTTTCAGTCCTTTTCAAGAACGATATTTTGGGTTTATTGATTGTCTTTATTGCTTGTTTGTCTTCAATATAATTTATTTCTGTTTTACTTTTCACTCTTTTTTCTTGCTTGTTTGATTTGAGCTTATTTTGCTCTTATTTGTCTACTTGCTTACTACAAAAGCTTATGTTACTGACTTTAAATCTTTTTTCTTTTCTAGAATATGCATTTAATGCTATACATTTTTCTAAGCATTATTCCACTATATTATATAATTTTTGACAAATTTTACTTTCATTTTCCTTTAGTTCAAAATATTTTTAACAAGTTCTCTTGAGACTTCTTTGATACATGTGTTATTTAGAAATATGTGGTTAGCTGGGTGTGTGGTGCATGCCTGTTACCCCAGTACTTAGGAGGCTGAGACAGGAGGATCACAGGTTCAAGGACAGCCTCAGCAAGTAGTGAGACTCTCATTAACCTAGTGAGACCCCATTTCAAAATAAAAATAAAATAGGGATGGGGGTGTAGCTTGGAGGTAAAATGCCCCTGGGTTCCATCTCCAATACCAAAAAAATGTGGTTTAATTTACAAATATTTGAAGATTTTCTGTCTTTTTGTAACTACCAATAACTAATTATATTATGGTCTGAGAACATACTCTGTATGGTTTTAATTCTTTTTAGTTTGTTAAGGTGTGTTTTATGGCTCTGTATATGGTCAATCTTAATGATTTTTTGCATGTTAGCTGAAGAAAAACGTGTATTCTGCTGTTGCATCCATTATTCAACACATCAATTAAATCAAGTAAACTATAGTGGTATTCAAGTAATTCATAGTCTTACTAATTTTCTGCCCAATTAATCATTTACTAACAGAAGGACATTAATGTCTTCAAATATAATTATGGATGTGTCTATTTCTCTTTTCAGTTCTATAATGCATTTTGTTAGATGCACACATGTTGAGGATTATTTCTTCTTGGAGAATTTGTGTATCATTATGTAATACTCCATTTGATCTCTGAGAATCTTATGAACTCTTCTTGTTAGAAATGAGTATAGCTACCAGACATTGTGGAGCACGTCCAAAATGCCAGTACTCAGGAGCATGAGGTAGAAGACTGCAAATTATAGGCCATCCTGGGCAACTTTGTGAGATCTGTCTCAGAATAAAAAGGGCTGGTTAGCCGGGCATTGTTTTGAACGCCTGTAATCCCAGTACTTGAGAGGCTGAGACAACAGGATCCCAAATTTGAGACCAGCCCCAGCAATTTAATGAGGCACCCAGAAACTTAGTGAAAATAAAAAATAAAATAGGGCTGGTAGAATTCAGAAGTAGAATGCCCTTGGGTTCAATATACAGTACTACAAAAAAAAAAAGTTGGTGATGTAGCTCAGTGATAGAGTGCTTGCCTAGCATGCCCAAAGACCTGGGTTCTGTTCTTAGTACCAGTACAACTCCTAGTAAAACCACACAAAATTAGTATAGCTATCCTTGATTATTTTTATTATTGTTAGTATCATATATCTTTCTCTATCCTTTACATTTAACTTATCTGATTATATTAAGTGAGTTTGGTAGAGAATTTGGGAATTCTTTTTATCTATGCTATTTCTCTTTAATTGATGAACTTAGAAAATTCACATTTCAAAGAATTATTAATAGAGTTATATAATCTTTATCATATTTGTAACTCTTCTCTGTTTTCTTGCAGTTTGTAATTGTTCTCTAATTCTTGCATTTATTCTTTTTTGGCCTTCCCCCAACAATTATACTTTTCCCCCCTGAGACTCTGGATATAATTAAAATTTTTGTTTTACTCTACTTCATCTCCTGTCTTAGTGTGCCAATTATATTTTTAAAAATTTAGTGAGTATCCTAGAGCTTATGTTATACATTTTAACTAATTTAAGTTTACCTTCAAATAACACTATACAATGTTACATGGTGTAGTTATTACTTCCTAGAGTATTCCAAATTTTGACCTGTTCTTTGTGAGATTATCATGCATTTGACTTACACATGTTATGGTTTGGATCTCGAATGTCGCCCCAAAAGCTCATGTGTTGAAAGCATGGTGCCTAATTCAGAAGGGTTCAGAGGTGGGGCATGGCTGGAGGACATACGTCACTTGGGGGCATGACTTGGAGGAGTATGCCTGGCCCTGGCCCCTTTCTGTCTCTCTCTCTCTCTGCTCCCCGGTGTCATGAGCTAAGCAGCTTTCCTCTGCGATGTCCTTCCACCTTGATGTTTCTGCCTTGGAGTCAGCCTGACCATGGAATGAAACCTCCAAAACCAGGAGGCAAAATAAAGATTTCCTCCTCTAAGTTGTTCTCTTCAGGTATTTTAGTCAAGGGGAGAGAAAGCTGAGTAATACGCATGTAATATAATCACCCAACACATTTTATTATAATTGTTTTGAGATGTTACTTGTTGGATCAATTGAAAATGAGAAAAATGAAGTACTTATTTTACAATCATTTGTTCTTTCCCTGGTGCTATTCTTATCTTTATGTAGATCCAAGCTTCTGATCTATATCTTTTTCTGTCTTCCTGATAAACCTGTCTTAACATTTCTTTCAGACCAGGTAGGTATGCTGGCAATGTATTCTCTCAGTTATTAGTCTAACAAATTCTGTTTCTCATCCACTACTGAAGTAAAATTTCAAGGGATAGGAAAGTCTAGGTTTGTGTTTTCTGTTTTTGAATACATTAAATATTTCATTCCTATCTCGTTTTGCTTCTGTGGCTTTTGACAAGTCCAATTAAGTCGTGTCCTTGTTCCTCTGTAGGTAAGGTGTCCTCATTCATCTCTCAAACTCTTTTAAGATTATCTTATTGTCTTTGGTTTCCTGCAGTTTAAATACTATGTAGGTGTATTTTATTTTTATTTTTGTTATTTATATTGTGTGATAGTCTCTGGGCTTCCTGAATTTGTGATTTGATATCTTCAGCCAATATTCAAGCTCACTAATTCTTTCTTTGGCTTTCTCCAAGTCTACTTATGAGCCTAGCAAAGATGTTCTTTCTGTCATCATGGTTTTACATCTAGTATTTCCTTTTGATCTTTCTTCGAGTTTCTATCTCTCTGCTTACATATCCCATCAGTTTAAGTATGTTCTCTTTTTCATTAGAAAATATAACATAATAAAGTTATTTTAAATTTTATGCCTGATTATCCCAACATCTGTATCATATATCATTCGGTTCCGATGATTGCTTTGTATCTTCTTATTTAATTTTGTGATTGCTGAAAGCCTGATATATTGTTTCTAGAAATAGGGACTCAGGTAAATAGATTTTTAGTTAGAATTTATGTCAGTCTGACCAAGAGTTGTTAATGTTTGCCGTAGCAATAGAAAGAACAGGGCTATGAACACAGACTGAAAACTATGAAAGGGATATATTTCAACTTTCTTGAGATTCTTTAATTTAGACAAATTTAAACTCAATTTAAGATATTTATGTCTTATAACATTAATTTTGAAAGAGTTACACATTTTAATGTGAAATTTGACATCCAATTGGCATTGAAAGGTAAATATTTGACTTTGTTGTTGGAATACTCAGATATCTGATATAGACAAACTTTCAGAATGACTCGGGAAATTACAAATATGCTTTTCCCCTCTCTTTCTCTCTTGAGCTATAAAATTGAACCAAAAGTACTGCCTTTGAATGCAATAGAGTTATGCAGTCTTTTAGAAACCATAATAGCTCATACACCTTAAATGCTTATCTTTCTTTTCATTATTTTCTTTACTTGAAATGTCTCTTCATCTAGCCCCACACAGAATATGAAAATCATCTAATTTTTTCCCTCCTCTTTTAAAGTGGCATTTTTTTCTTTAAGGGCAACTGTTTCATTTCTTTAAAAAAATATAAAAGCCGGGCATGGTGGCGCACGCTTGTAATCCCAGTACTTGGGAGGCGGAGACCAGAGGATCCGGGTTCGAGGCCAGCCTCAGCTACTCAGTGAGGCTTTCAACAACTTTGTGAGATCCGGTTTCAAAATAAAGCATAAAAAATAGGGCTGGGAGTATAGTTCGGAGGTAAAATGCCCCTGGGTTCAATCCCCGGTACCACAAAAAACAAAAAATACATTTAAAATATAACATAGGATCAATTTAGAGAGTCAGAAGGAACTAGATTTTTCACAATAATTTATTGTACCATAGACACTGGATTGATTCTATACTAAGTGACTATAGAGCAACTACTCAAAGAAAGAGGAGTAAAGGAACTGCATTGAATCTGTGTCCCCAACATGTGGTAATTGAGGACACAGGTTACCATGGATATTAGTCTAATAGATGCAGTAAACATTAGGCAAAATGGCCTAAGAGAAAAAGGACTTCACGTGGTTTTCTAATTGAAAGGTTTTTGAGAAAAAAATTAATATTTGTGAACTTACTCATTAGGAAACTTGATAATTCATTATATTAAGAAATTACTTATAAATCCTGACTAGAGATTGATAGTCTTGTTAAAAATTGAGTCACTTTTAATATGGTAGAAGCAGATGTCTCTGAGGTGCGAATAATTTCTGCACTTTTAATTGACATTCCTATCAGTCAGCAACACTGGCAAAGGAACAGTGTGAGGGATGATATTTGGAGACAGAAGGTTAATATGACAAATGTTGAGAAGTTACGTGGAGTAATAAACATGTTTACACATTTTTAGAAAGTGATATGCTCTCCAGAAATCTGAGAACAAATTAACCATTAAGACTAGATAGGCAAAGAGCTTGAGACACAGGCAAATGCTTTCAACATATTCTGGATCATGAATTTCTTTTAACCCTACATCGATTTTTATCATTATAAAAGTGAACCACACTAAACACCTGCGAACATTTCTTTGAAAAAATATGTTAATGCATCATTTGTGGTAAATTGGATTTCTAAATGTGTAAGCAAAAGATGAGGTCTGTATGGCTAGTCTTTTTAGAGAAAGCAGTAAAAATAATTGATTGGGATTATCTCAGAAACCTATTTAAAAGAAAATCTGATTTAAGGAAAATAATTTAGGTGATTTATTTTTTAAATGTATTTTAATCGACAAGTAATAATTACATGTATTTATGGGGTACAATGTGTTGTTTTGATGTGTGTTTACAATGTAGAATGATTAAATCAGGCTAATTAATATATCCATTACTTCACATACTTATTATTTTATAATTACTTTTTTTAATCTTTGTGTTTGAGTGACTATTTTGTATCACCCTAATTTCTTTAGTAGCCAAAAGCAAATTGAAATTTGTTTTGTTGTTATATGTTGGGGGGTTAACTCTCTTAGGAAAAAAACTCCACAAAACTTGTTTTTGGCTTAAATTTGTCACATTGAAATTAGAAAATTATATATTAAGAAGAAATTTGGATTAAAAAGTTTAAGCTCAAGTAATTGAGGATTTAATAATTTCAGAGATATATGTGAAGTTGATTTAACTAATTAATAATTTACTTAAATTTAATTGTACAACATGGATAGTATCGTACTACATGGATAGTATTGTACTACAGAAACTAAGCAAATAATGTTAGTTACTTTATTTGGGGACTTATAATTTTACTTTATGTGATGTTAACAATGATTTTATTACAATCAAGCCTCCTTAATCTCAATTTAAGAGAAAATATAAGATTAAATGTTTGGTTTCTGGTTCATGCAAAGGATTTACAAAATATGTGGTGGTCTTTTTGTCAATATTGAGTTTAAGAAAGTTTTGCTAAACTAAGCTGGGCGTGGTGGCACATACCTGTAATACCAGTACTGGGGAGGCTGGGACAGGAGGAGCATAGGTTTGAGGCCAGACTCAACAACTAAGTGAGGTCCCTCAGCAACTTAGTGAGACTCTGTTTAAAAATAAAAATAAAAATAGGGCTGGGAGTTTAGCTTGGAGGTAGAATGCCTCAGGGTTCAACCTCCAGTACCACTCCCCCCCAAAAAAAGAAAGTTTTGCTAAGCACCAAGTTTGAAAATAAAATTATCTCTTAAAATGAACTTGTTTGCCTTTATCTCATTTAATAATTATTTTTTCAAAATTTTATGGCTAATTGGCTATATTTTTCCTTCTATTATTAAGACCTGTTAATTATTTTTCTGTTTAGTTAAACAAATCTAACCCATTTCTTTCCATGCTTATTATAATATATACAATTGAAAAAATGCTACCTTTTCTTCAAGAATTTAAGTCTTTCTGAACCTGAAGTGCCTGTAACTATATATAATGCATCTTAGAAAAGTCTGTCTGAGCCAGGCGTGGTGGCGCACACTTGTAATCCCAGTACTTTGGGAGGCAGAGACCGGAGGATCCGGGTTCGCGGCCAGCCTCAGCTCTCTCTATCTCTCTCTCTCCCTGTCTCTCTCTCTCTGTCTCTTTCTCTCTCTTTCTACTTAGTGAGGCCCTCCGCAACTTCATGAGACCCGGTTTCAAAATAAAGTATAAAAAATAAGGCTGGGGGTGTAGTTCAGAGGTAGAACGCCTCAGGGTTCAATCCCCGGTACCGCAAAAAAAAAAAAAAAGAAAAGTCTGTCTGATATCAAAGTATGACAAAAGAATCCTTAGTGATTAATCTACTTTGTATTAAAATATATCTTTCCATTTCTTGATTGGTTGTTAGTTTTTTTAGTGTTGTCTTTTAGGTAATTTGTATATTCTACATATTAGTTCTCTATCAGAGGAATAGCTGGTAAAGATCTTCTCCCATTCTATAGGCTCTCTTTAATCTCTTTATGGTTTCCTTTGAAGAGCAGAAACATTTTAGTTTAATGCTGTCCTATTTATTAATTCCTGTTTTAATCTCCTTAGCTTTGGGGGGTCTTATTGAGGAACCTGTGCCTACCTGTGCCTATATGTTGGAGTATTAGACCTATGCCCTCTTCTAGCAATTTCAAAGTATCTGGTCTAATTTCCAGGTCTTTGATCCATCTTGAGTTGACTCTTGTGCAGGGTTAGAGGTAGGGATTTAATCCCTTTTTTCTACAAATGGATAACTAGTTTTTCCAACACTATTTGTTGAAAAGGCTGTCTTTTCTCTAACATATGTGGCACCTTTGTTGAAAATCAATTGGCTGTAAGTGTGTGGATTTGTTTCTGTATCTTTTATTCTGTTCCATTGGTCTATGTGTCTTTTTTGTGCCAATACCATGCTGTTTTTATTATTATAGCTCTGTAGTATAGTTTGAAGTCAGGAATTGTGATGCCTCCTGCATGGTTCTTATTTCTGAGAATTGCTTTTGTTATTATGGGGTCCTTTGTTTCTCCATAGAAAATTTTGGACTTATTTTTCTAGCTCTGAGGAGAATGACATCAGGGAGATGCAAATTAAAACTACACTGAGATTCCATTTAACCCCAATCCAAATGTTAATCATGATGAAGTAAAAAAACAATAAATTCTGGTGAGGATGTGGGGAAATAGGTACTCTTCTACACTTTGGGTGGGATTGCAAATTAGTACAGCCACTATGGAGATCAATGTGGAGATTCCTCAGAAAACTGGGAATGGATCCTCCATACGATCCAGCTATAGCACTCCTAGGTATTTTTTCAAAGAGACTGAAATCAGAATATTATAGTAATATATGCATATCCATGTTTATAAGAGCACAATTCGTAATAGCCAAATTATGGAACCAACCAGGTGTCCATCAACAGATGAATGGATTACAAAATTATGGGATATACACACAATGGAATTCTACTCAGCAATAAAGAAGAACAAAATTATGTCATTTGCAGGAAAATGGATGGACCTGGAGAACATTATGTTTAGTGAGATGAGTCAGTCACAGAAAGTGAAGGGTCATATATTTTCTCTCATATGTCGAAGCTAGGAAGTAATTGGGATGCAAGAGGGACTTTAGATAATGGAGGAGAAACTCCAGTGGAGGTAAGGAAGTGGTCTTGAAGAGGTTGGGAAGAGAAAGGGAGAATTAATGAAGGAAACACTTCTACTGTTATTATGTACATATGTGAGAATATCAATGCCAATCTCAATATCTTGTATGGAGAAAGGGGAGAATGGGGAGGGAGTGGGGGAAAACTCACCCAGTGCGGTGTGCATGTATGTCACTATCACTATGAACTACATTATGATGTAAAACTATAATGCACCAATAAAAGTACAAAAACTACATCTTCTTTTAAGTTTTCTTGGTTTTTGTTTTTCCCATTATCAATGTAATTTTTCTTCCATTTTTTCTTGAGCTGCTTCTTCAGCTTTTAACATGTCTGATTTCTCTCTTAATATTGAATGTATTTAATATGCCATCTTGAAGTAAAAAAAGCATTAAAGTTTTATCTATATAGACTCTTAAGGATCTGGTAAATGTCCCAGATATTCTGGTCATTCCCAAATTCTCATGATTTGAGATATGCACACAGGTATTTGCATATCATTTACATAGTCCAATCTCAAATAGAAGGCTCTAAAGACACCAGCTTAAGAGTATGACTCTCTCATTACATATTTTTATTATCATAAAAGTTTCCTCAAGACATATACCATTTCAGAAGCAATTTAGAAAGATAATTTTAAAATATCATATATATTATTTGTTTAATTTTGTTACATTTCCAATTAGTAGAAAAATTGTGGAATGTCATTTACTAAGAACCCATTACTTCCATCCTATTAACCAGCTTGTTTGAATGACAACGTACATTTTCTTTTCACTTTTCTTCTCTATTAGTCAATTTATCTCACTAAATTGCCTGTCAGCTGAGGTACCAGCATTTCTCAAAATACTTAATTACTACCTGGAAGATAAACCTTTTTCTCTACTTCATTACATTGACAGGTTGTGAAAGTTCTCTACATTTATTAGTATTTTTAAAATCACATTTCCTCATTACTTGGTGATTATTCTAAACTTCCATTTTTATATTCAAGCAATGACAATAACCAGTTCCTGAGAAATTCAGTTGACATCTTACTGCTTTGCTCATTATAGTTAATTACTAAGTCATTTATTTCACCATATTTATATGATTCAAGTTTAAAGCAAATCTAATTTTGTCTCACTAACTTACCTTCAGCAAAACATAAATATAGTCTATAACTAAAACTTAATTATTATTAGGTATTATTATATATTATTATTATATACTAGTAAATACTATTATGATCAGTTATCATAGGTAGATGCTTAATTCATCATACCCGATATTATAATACTCTGCTATACACAATATGGGAACTTATTCCCCTAAGTTTAGAATATCATGAATAAAACAAGGCAGACTGAATGTGCAATTTTGCATGTGTACGTGTGTGTGTGTGTGTGTATGCATGCACACGTACACATTCGTGTGACCTCAGGTCACTGTGCCTTTATGGAGTCCATAAAACAAATGCAAATGTTGTAATTTATTGTTCTAAAAGTGACCATACAAGGTATATACTTTTCCTCTGAAATATTGCATTGCTTGCAATATATCTTTATGACTTAAACCCAGTTTGTAAATGACAAAGAAATTTGGCTTCTTTCTTTTTTTCTTTTTGCAGTACTGGGGATTGAGCCCAGGGGCATTCTACCTTTGAGCTACATCCCCAGCCCTACTTTTCATTCTTTATTTTTGAAACAGGGTCTCACTAAGTTGCACAGGGCCTCACTAAGTAGCTGAGGCTGGCTGTGAACCTGTGATCCTCCTGTCTCAGCCTCCCAAGTACTGGGATTACAAGCGTGCGCTACCACGCCTGGCTGGCTTCTTCATTTTGAATCCACATGTCATTCTTTATCCAATCCAGTAATACCAGTGAGATCATCTACTCAATCCATAGAGTTTATTCCAAAAATATTTCAGTTTTTTTCAAAGCTAGACCCACCCTCAATTCACATACCATTATTCAGCAATTGTGACTATTTCAAAATAAAATAAAATAAAATAAAATAAATATATTTTTGTTTCAAATCATGTCTGTTTTTCAACCACCAATTAACTTGTTAGGAGAGATAGTAAATAGATTGTTTGGACCAAAGAATTTCATAAATGGAACTGTTGATATTTTGGAGAGCTCCGAGAAGTGCCATGAAAATATTATTGAGATGTTCAGGTCACCATGAACTGAGAAAATTTGGAAACTTCCTGCTTTTTCTAAGACAGCAGGAAGGCGCCAAATTGGTAAATGAAGACCGTGTGTCGGTTCTTATAATTGCAAAGAACTTTGGTGCTAATCGAGTCTGGATTCTATCCAGAAATATTATAAAATTTGCTAATTGAGGGTGTGATGGTCTACTCTATTTTTGGCACAGCAGTAATAAGAAGGGATAGAATAAGCCAGACACAGAAGGACAAGTACTGCAAAATCTCACTCATATGTGGAATCTAAAAAGGTTGAGCTGATAGAACTAGAGAGTAGAACCAAGTGCCCCCCAGAGGCTGGGAAATTTAGTTAGTGGGTTACAAAGTTAGAGTTAAATAAGAGGAATAAGTTCTGGCATTCTATTGCACAATAGGGTGACTATAGTTGACAATAATGGATATTTCTAAATAGCTAAAAGAGAATTTTGAATGTTTCAGCACAAAGATATGATAAATGTTTGAAGTGATTGACAGGATAATTATTATGATTAAGTCATTATACAATGCATACATGCATCCAATACCTTAGGGGGTATTTTATACCCCCTAACTCTGAATAATTTTCATGCATCGATTAAAAATAAAATGAAACATTTTGAAGAAAGGACTGGAGAATTCAGGAAGGTCCTGCCTCATATAAAGGAAATGAAGAAGAAAATAGGAGCAATCAGAATGTGCCTGAAAAGAAAATAATTAAGCAATCAATGGAACCACAATTATCCTCCTAATTTGATTTCTGGAAATGAAAAAAGACTAAGCTAAAGATAGTCCATAGGATAAAACAATAGCCAACAAACAAACAACAAACATATATATATATATATATATATATATATATATATATATATAATAAAGACACATTTTACTTTTATACATAGAAGTAAATTTCATCTTTTAAATGAGTCATCTACATTTGGTATTTAATTCATGTAGGCATGATAATTTTGTCCAAAGTTTGTCTATAAAGACTTAATTCCTATTTTAACTAAAATTAATATCTATAATACATGTTTCAAAATAGATTCTTTAAAATATACACTACATTCTCCAGAATTATGAAAAACTCAGCACTTTGTGTGTGTGTGTGTGTGTGTGTGTGTGGCACTGAGGATTGAACCCAGGGTCATTCTACCTTTAAGCTACACTGCCAGCCCTATTTTATTTTTTATTTTGTAGTAGGGTTTCTCCAAGTTGCCAAGGGTGGTTGTTTGTTTGTTTGTGGTACTGGGGATTGAATCCAGGGGCATTCTACCTCTGAACTACACCCTCAGCCCTTTTTTAAGTTTTTGTTTTGGAACAGGGTCTCCCTAAGTTGCTGAGTGTTTCATTAAGTTGCTGAAACTGGTCCTGAACCTGTAATCCTCCCATGTCAGCCTCCAAAGTACTGGCATTACAGGTGTGCGCCACCACACCCAATAGTCTTGCTAAATTGCTGAAGCTGGCTTCAAACCTGCCATCCTCCTGTCTCAATCTCCCAAGTACTGAGATTATAGGTATACATCACCATGCCTGGAAAATTCAGCACTAACTCTTTAAAAAATATACAATATTAGGACTTTCTAAAGGACAAAAATCAAGACCAAAATGAATTAAATAATACTTTTTTAAATTTTTAGATTACATAATCACTACTCTTTAATTAGACTTTCTAACAACTAGCAAAGTGGATAAAATTGAGATTTGCAGTATGACTTCCTCATTTTGGTAAAACCACCAACCAATGAGAAAAGATTTAGAAGGAAATATGGAAAAGGTTAAAAAGACTAAAGAGAAAGAAATGAGCAGCTGTGGGATTTAGAGGCATTATGCTAAATTAAGCTTCCAGAAAAGAGTGCTTATATTGGATAATATTTATCCAGAACATACAATTGTAGGCTTCAAATATGTACCCTCAAAGCACAAAATAATGTTTAGTTGTCAATAGCATGTTTTATAGATGAGTATGAAAAAATTCAGTGCTTTCTCCAAACATTACAACTAATCATTTTTATTGAATAAAAGATAAAAAGCTCACAATTTTTATATTTATTAGAATAGATTGAGGGTTATCTGGATGTATTTTGTATTTGAATTTGTTTTCCTGTAAAGGAGGTTTATCTAGCAAATAGACTTAGAAGCTTTTCTGCAGTAGGCCCTCTGGGGCCACCCAGACTCTAGATGTTAATTGTCAGGTAGAAGAACTATGATCTATATTGATCTCTAGGAACAACTTCTCTTCATTCTCCCCATGCTGGCTGTTGTTTCGTTTCTTTTCAACTTCAACACCCTTTGATTTACAAAAATATATGGCTAAACCCCAAGAAAAACATGGGAAACAATAGTGCTTTTTTTCCCCTATTTTTCTTTAAGAGATGCTATTTTCCCCAGCCTCATTTTTACTTAAGAGACTTCAGAAATTTATTCATATCAAGGATTAATGGTATACAGAAAACTGTTTATATTTTTTGTTTGACATGCAGTTATAATGTGTTTAGCTTTGTGATTTCAAATTCAGATTAATGAAGGAACAAGTAGTAAGCCTCAGATTTTATACTTATTTTACATTTCTAACCTTTATATATTATTTTTAGAAGTCTTAAAAATATAAAAATACTTCCTGAATAACATTGAGTGTGTTTCTGAATTTCTAGCTTTCATTGAGAAATACCAAAGGCAGGGAGAGAACCAGAGGGACACTCACCCAGCGCTGTGTGCCTATATGTCCCTTTCACTCTGAATTATATTATGATATGAGACTACAATGCACCAATAAAAGTGAATTAAAAAAACTGAAGGCAAGATACTTGTTTCACATCATCATGTAATGGACAGGGATTGCAAATAGATTCCTATATGCTCTGAAGCAGGACCTAAATACTTGTCAACAGGAAAGCTGGGTGGCAGTCAGGAGTCAGATGGGAAATTTAAAAGTTAGGAATGCTCAGCAAGCCCAGGAATAACATTATTCATACAGTATATTGGTAGCCCTTGAAATAAGAAAGGCTAGAATAAAAAAGATCAGTAAGTGATTAGCAACTGTGTTTGAATGGAGAGATTATGGGGAACTTGTGATCTTTTCTTCATTTCTCATTTTATTTTCCCAAATTGCTTTGTAAGAGAACCAGAAAACAATGTGGAAAGGAAAGACAAGTTATCAGAATTCTGGTGGCAGAATTATTATTTTGGTCTCCGGGCAAGGTTTAGAGAAGCAGGCAAGTTTAAGAGGTCAGACATAAATAAGAGAACGAGAACTAAAATTGGAAAGAATTAGAGAAGTTGGAGATGTGCTATCTTCCCAAACTGACCATTAGATTGAAATCCATAGGTCAGGGCTATTTGGCCCACAATAAAATCCCTGTTCATTTAGAAACTGTATCAGGACCCGGATGGGCCTGGGTCTAACATGGGTGTAACTGTATTATTTCACAGAAGAAGACAATTATGATAAGAATATGGCGATTTTGGCTAATGTGGCATAGGCTTCAAATTTGAGCTATAAAGTGTAAACCACACATGGAAAAAGGGAACCAAAATACAGGAATAAGTCAGTGCATCTCCTCTGGAAATAAGTCATCTCCTTAGGAATAAGTCATCTCCTCTGGAAAATAGCACAAAGTACAGTGGTCTGTGCTGTTATTCTTGAGATACTGAAGAGGTTTAATTTGAGGTCATGGACCCTGATTTTATAAATTACAAATGAAACTTGATTCCTTCAAGATCTGCCCCCAATAATGATTTTTAAAATATTTTCTTCCATCAGTCAGTATCTTTTTTTTTACATAGCACCTTTTTGCTTTTTCTCTTCATTTATTTTGATCCCAATCATCCCTCTAACTCTGTCCAAGTCTTGCTCCCCTTTCCCCATGTTGAACTGGAATTTCTGTCCAGTGTCTCCCTTATTTATCAGGAGCCCTGACTTGCTTCAGCAGTGTTATGGTCAGATATAGAATATCTCCTGAAGAGCTCATTTACTAATGTTCAGGATTGATATAGTTAAGTCATGAGGGTTATACACTTATCAGTAGATCAATCCTAGGGTGGTAACCTAGGCAGGTGGGGTGTGGCTGGAGAAGGTGAGTCCCTGGAGGAGGGTAGCCTTAGGGATTGTTCTTGTGTCTTTCTCTTTTGGGGTTATACTAATTGAAAGAATCAGGTGAAATAGCTCAATCTCTCTGAGCCTTATCTTAGTTACATCTGCTTCATGGTATTTTTACCATTATGAAGTAACAGTAACAATAAGGTTGGTGTACTCACATCAGGGGTTGTCACAGTAAACATTTAATAAATGATCATTTAATTGCATCATGAATAATGATGAAGATTCCTTTGGGAGAAAGTGAAATAATATCATGTTAACTACCAACTTCAGATATGTTATTTCATTTGTGCCTGAAGACACTTTGAAATGGACACTATCATAATCTCCTTTTATAAATCATCCAATGCATTAAGAAGAACCTATGGCCTCTGAGTCAGTGATGAGGTCTACGACACAGACAGGAAATTCCATTCCATATCCACTGTACCACCTCATGTCCCACCCATCTTCATTTTCTCTTCTGCTGCATCTTTTCCACTCTTTGAACCTAACTGACCAAATACTGCCACATTCTGACAGCAATTTCTAGCATAATAAATGTTAAGGAGATTATGGTGGAAAATTTTATAACATCAGAAGTCCATCTTCATGATTGATGAGGCTCTTGCTTAATTGTCTCATTTTCTCAGGTCCTTGTCTTTGCAAAAATTAGTTTTCTAAAAGGCTTGGCAAGGAACTTGATATATGCTACTGCATTAACATAAAATTGAAAAGGACAACCCTGTGATGGCAGGAAAGGAGCCATCTCCCTGGGACCCTGTAGCCATGGCTATGGCATAGCCCTCCTCCTCTATTAGCAATTGGGGCAGGGAGCTGGAGCAGAACTCCATGAGTTGCGGGGATGTCCCAAGGGCAGATTGCAAGTTTGTCTCAGCGACTGTCCTAGCGTGGGTTCACCCAGGCAGCCAAGCGTCCCAGCACCTGAGTGACCCGGCACCCAAGCACCTCGGTGGCCCATTGTGAGTTCATCTCAATGGCCATCTCAGCTGTCCCAGTGGGAGACCACCACAGGCGCCCACAGGGAACAGAAGCATGTGTAGCAAGGAAATAGACTCACATGGGTCTGAGACTTTGCAAATCACCTGTGCAGAGGTGGAACAGGGGTTATGATTGGACACAGCATAGAAGAAAACAGGCAGACAGCCCCTAGAGACATTTGAGCAGGAGGGAACCACAGCCTGCAGTGTACAGAGCCCATTGGGTCTCCAAGGACCAGCACTGGGTACCTAGCTGTGCTGGGTGGGGTAAATAACTCAGCTTACTGAGGTACAGGCTCAGAAAGTAACAAACCTGTGCCTGACTACATCTGAGCGCTGCAGGTACCAACAGAGACCAGAGAGGGCGCATACAACTGAAGTAGCCAGAGCAGCAGAGGTGCTTCGGGGACCAAGAAGACTGAGCCACCCAAACCCAAGGCTCAGAACTGTACAATTTCTCCCAGCCAGACCCTGATCAGTGGGCAGAGAGTAACGGCGGTGTCATCCTGCTCAGGCTGCACCTGGAGGCCAAGAGACCAGAGGCCCAGTAGGGCCCTGCTCAATCATAGCTTCAGGCTGGGAACTAGACACTCTCGCTGACAGCAGAGTTTATACTTGGCATTCATGAATGACAGTACCTCACATGATCTTAACAAGCGGATCAAGGGCAGAATATAAGGGGCCACCTAAGCACAGTGAGCCAAGCCACAAGATCAGAACACAGCAATCGCCAGCTTTGCTGATCCTAAGCCCACTGGCCATAGCAGCCAGAGATCAGGGCTCTAGTATCAAGGGCTCACAATCAGCAGAGTGGCAACAGTGGCTGTCAGGCATTAAATCCCAACCAGTAGGTTGTAGGCTCTGAACAGAATATCACAGTCACTAGCCCAGTGGAGTTTGGGCCTGGGGAACATGGCAGCTGCCAACAAATCAGAGAGTCCTATTTGCCTGCACTAAGAACAATATCTAGCTAAAGAGGTTCTGAGGGACAAACCCAAGAGACTGATCATATGAGTTAGATTGGGTAGAGACAAATATATACCCCTCAGCATAGACACAGGTCTTACACACAAAAAGTAAGAAGATGCCAAGACAACAGAAACACGAAATTGAGAACACCAAATATACGAGAATGAGGAACAGCGAGGAAATAAGAAACTCTCACGATGCAACAAGGGAGATTACTGATATTGATCTGCAAGATGGAGAATTATGAATTCTGATCTTCAGAATGATGAAAGGCCTCAAAGAAAGCGTACAGGAGATGAAGGAAGAAATTGAGGCTCTAAGAAAGAACCAGAAAGAAACTTTGAACAAATGAAAGGGTCAATAAATGAAGACCACGATAGAAACCAACTCTGGTAGGCTCGACCACATGGAAAACAGGACATCACTCCTGGAAGACAGTTCATTCAAAACTGAAAACACAGTCAAGGATATACAGAGGATATTACAACAACACACCCTAACCATCCAAGACAATACAAAATGTCTAAGGATAAAAGGCATTGACGAAGGTTTAGAAGCACAGACCAAGGGTATCAGAAACCTCTTCAGAGAAATAATTTCAGAGAATTTTTCAAACATAGAGACTTGGATATTCACATACAGGAAACATACAGAACACCATTAAGACAGGACCAAAGAACGACCTCCCCACGCCACATAATAATCAAAATGACTAACATAGAAGCCAAGGAAAGACTCTTAAAAGCAGCAAGAGCAAAAGAACAGGTGACATACATGTCGGGGCAAAACAATAAAAATCACTCCAGACTTCTCAACCCAAGTCATGAATGCCAGGAGGGATTGGTATAAAGTACTCCTGACCCTGGAAGAAAACAACTTCCAACCAAGACTGATATATCTAGCAAAGTTATCATTCAACATTGATGGAGAAAAAAAAAGTTCCAAGACAAGCAAAAACTTAAAAGAATTCATGAGGACCAAGCCAGCACTAGGGAAAATCCTAAAAGAAATAAAACACAAAGAAGAAAAAGCAAGCAAATTCCAGAACCAGATAAGAGGTGAACTCCACCAGTGGGCAACTAAGTAAGGAGATTTGACACTACATCAAAAAGAAAATAGAACCCAAAATGACAAGAAACAAAAATCATATCTCAATAATAACATTGAATGTCAAAGGACTTAACTCCCCAATTAAAAGACATAGACTGGCAATGTGGATTAAAAAACATAACCCAACTATATGCTGCCTACAATAAATTCACCTTATAGCCAAAGATATCCATATGCTAAAGGTGAAAGGATGGAAAAAGTTATACCATACAAATGGAGATCGAAAACAAGCAGGGGTAGCAACGCTTATATCTGACAAAACAGACTTTAAGTTAAAACACATCAGAAGAGACAAAGCGGCTCACTTCTTATTAATAAAAGGAACAATCCAACAAGAGAATATAATGATAATAAACATTTATGCCCCAAATGTGGGTGCAACCACATTTGTAAAACAGTCTTCTGGACATCATGTCTCAAATAGATCCAAAAAAATAATATTGGGAGACTTCAACACACCATTTACAGCACTAGATCGATCCTCCAGACAAAAGATGAATAAAGTGTTCAGACCTAAAGAAAACTATAGACCAAATTGATCTAATAGACATATACAGAATATTTCAACCAGCAACAGCTGAATATACATTCTTCTCAGTTGCACATGGAACATTCTCCAAAATAGACCACATCCTGGGGCACAAAGCAAGCACCAGCAGATTCAAAAGATAATATAATTCCCTGCATCTTCTCAGATCATAGGGGAATGAAAGTAGAAATTAACAACAGGAAGACCAAAAGTAATCATATAAGTACTTACAGACTGAATGATACACTCTTGAATGAGGACTGGATCCGAAAAGAAATAAGGAGAGAAATTTAAAAAATCCTGGAATTAAATGATAATAGAGACATGGCATAACAAAATCTATGGGATACTTTGAAGGCAGCGTTAAGAGGAAAATTTATATCACTGAGTGTCCACATAAGAAAAACAGAAAGTCAACAAATAACTACCTAATGACACACCTCAAGGACCTAGAAAAGCAGGAACAGACGAAGCTCAAAGCCAGTAGAAGGCAGGAGATAACTAAATTCAGAGCAGAAATCAATGAAACAGAGACTAAAAAAAACAACACAAAGTATCAGCAAAACAGGAAGCTGGTTCTTTGAAAAGATTAACAAGACTGACAAAACAATAGCTAACTTAACCAAAGAAGGAAAGAATCAACCCAAATTACTAAAATCAGAAATGAAAAAGGAGACATCACCACAGATAGTGGAGAAATTCAGAGGATCATCAGAAACTACTTTGAAAACTTATATTCCAATAACCTGAAAAACATGGAAGAAATCAACAGATTTCTAGACACACACAACCTACCTAAATTGAACCAAGAGGATATAGAAAACCCGAGTCAACCAATAGCAAGCAAAGAGATAGAAATAGCAATAAAAAGTCTGCCATCAAAGAAAAGGCCAGGTCCAGACAGTTTTCCAGCTTAATTCTACAAAACCTTTATTGAAGAACTAAACCCAATACTTCACAAGTTATTCTGTGAAATCAAAAGAGATGGAATTCTTCCAAATTTCTTTTATGAGGTAAGCATCACATTAATACCAAAGCCAAATAAAGATACCTCAAGAATAGAAAATTACAGACCAATATCATTGATGAACATAGATGAAAAAAATTCTAAACAAAATACTAGCCATGCACATTCAAAATCATATCAAGAAAATTGTACACCATGACCAAGTTGGTTTCACCCCAGGAAAGCAAGGCTGGTTCAACATATGCAAAACAATACATATTATTCACCACATAAATTGAACTATAAACAAGAATCATATGATCATCTCAATAGATGCTGAAAAAGCATTTGACAAAATTCAACACCCATTCATGTTAAGAACTCTACAGAAAATCAAAATAGAAGAAACATACCTCAACATCATTAAGTCAATATATAATAAACCCAAAGCCAACATAATATTGAATGGGGAAAAAGTGAGGGAATTCCCTTTAAAATTAGGAACAAGACAAAGATGCCCACTATCACCTCTCCTTTTCAATACAGTACTTGAGACTCTTGCCAGAGCAATAAGACAAGAGAAGTATATCAAAGGAATTCAAATAGGAAAAGAAGAATTAAAATTATCTTTATTTGCAGATGATATGATCCTATATATAGAAGACCTGAAAAACTCAACCAAAAGTTTACTAGAGCTGATTAACAAATTCAGCAAAGTAGCAGGATACAAAATCAACCTAAAAAAATCAGTAGCTTTCCTATATGCCAACCATGAATCCACTGAGAAAAAAATCCAAAAAACAATTCCATTCGCAATAACCTCAAAACCAATAAAATACTTAGGAATAATCCTAACCAAAGAGGTAAACGACCTCTACAATGAAAATTATAAAACAGTGAAGAAAGAAATTGACGATCTTAGAAGATGGAAAGATCTCCACTGCTCTTGGATAGGCAGAATAAATATTATCAAAATGGCCAGTCTGCCAAAAATGATCTATAGAATCAATGTAATCCCTATCAAAATACCAACATCATTTTTCTCAGACCTAGAAAAATCAGTCATTAATTTCATATGGAGAAACAAAAGACCCAGAATAGCCAAAGCAATTCTCAGCAATAAGAACCATGCAAGAGGCATCACAATCCCTGACTTCAAATTATACTACAGAGCTATAGTAATAAAATCAGCACAGTATTGCCACAGAAACAGATACATAGGCCAATGGAACAGAATAAAAGAGACAGAAACAAATCCACAAACTTACAGTCAATTGAATTTCGACAAAGATGCCAAACACATACATTGGAGAAAAAACAGCCTTTTCAACAAATGGTGTTGGGAAAACTGGCTGTCTGTAGAAAAATGGAACTAACTCCTTACCTCTCACCCTGCTCAAGAGTCAACTAGAGATGGATCAAAGACGTGGAAGTTAGATCAGAGACTGTGAAATTACTGGAGGTGGTCACAGGTTCAACACTCCAACATATAGGCACAAATAGAAACTTCCTCAACAAGACCCCCAAAACCCAGGAAACTAAAACAAGAATTAATAAGTGGTATAGCATTAAACTAAAAAGTTTCTGCACATCAAAGGAAACCATCGAGAGTCAAAAAGAAAGCCTATGGAATGGGAGAAGATCTTTGCAAGCTATCCTTCTGACAGAGGACTAATATATATGATATACAATGAAATTAAAAGACTTTACACTAAAAAAACCCCAAATAACCCAATCAAGAAATGGGCAACCGAATTGAATAGACACCTCATGAAAGAAGAGATACTAATGGCCAATAGATACATGAAAAAATGTTCAACATCATTAGCAGTCAGAGAAATGCAAATCAAAACTACTTTGAGATTTCATCTAACCCCAATCAGAATGGTAATCATTAAGAAGTCAAGCAACAATAAATGTTGGTGAGGATGTGGGGAAGTAGGAACTCTTCTGCACTGTTGGTGGAAGTGCAAACTAGTTCAATCACTATGGAGATCAGTGTGGAGATTCCTTAGAAAACTGGGAATGGATCCACCATATGATCCGGCTATACCACTACTGGGTATCATTCCAAAGGGATTGAAACATACCCATGTTCATAGCAGCACAATTCATAATAGCCACATCATGGAACCAACCTAGGTGTCCATCAATAGATGAATGGATTACAAAACTATGGGAAATATACACAATGGAATTCTACTCAGCAATAAAGAACAAAATAATATCATTTACAAGAAAATGGAAGGACCTGGAGAACATTATGTTAAGTGAGATCAGTCAATCATAGAAAGAGAAGGTTCATATGTTTTCTCTAATATATGCAAGCTAGGGAGTAATTGGGATACAAGAGGGACTCCAGGCAATGGTGGAGAAGCCTCAGTGGAGCCAGGGAAGTGGTCTAAGGGAAGGGGGAGGGGAAGAACAAAGTTCATTAATGGAATTACTACCATCAACCATGTGTACATATGAGAATATACCAATGTTAATCTCAGTACTCTGTTTTGGGAGGGGGAGGGGAGGTGGGGTCTCGGGTCCCGCCTGAAAGTGACGCGGACTGACAGGGAAAAGTGAGCACCAACAAGCTCGAAAAACACCACGAGCCGGGAGATATTGTCAAGCAAAATCTCGTTTATTTAGGAAGACAGGGCAGTTTTAAAGTAAAACCCATAAAAGGAACCCCCGGGCAGTAGGGTGTGGCCCAATGGCACGCAACGGGTCGGGTCATTACGCCCCCCTATAACCTATCATAGGCAGAGCACGGAAGGAGGTAACTGTCTATCATAGCTCTCCTGAGGCTAGGTGGGGCTATCTGCGGGACCTCCCCCTGAGGAGTCGGCCAGCACCATCTTTGCCATTGATATGCTGAATTGCTGCCACGTGGAAGAGGCCCGGTACTCTAGAGCAGGCCTCTGCTAGTTCACCAGGCCCTTTCATGGCACCGGGTAGAGGGCCTAGCAGTGGGGGGCACCAAGTGCTGTGTGCATGTATGTTACAGTCAACTTGATTTTCATTGTGATGTGAGACTATAATACACCAATAAAAGCACATTTAAAAAATTGAAAAGAACACAATATTTTGGAGATTTCACTTTTTAAATCTTTATATAGCCAGCTTGATAGAGGAAAGTTATATTTGGCCACTGTCTTAATAACTTTCAAGAAGGACAAATAATTACACTCTGAGAGATCAACCCCATAAACCTCAATGAAGTAAATTGTAATGTGAAAACCACTTATTTCATCTCTGTGTAGTCATTTTTATATTATATAAAGGCTTATAGCTCTTAATGCAAATATACTTTTTCTATGATAATGTGTGTGTGTGTGTGTGTGTGTGTGTGTGTGTGTGTGTGTGTATAAGTGCATTACTGGGGATTGAACCTAGAGGAATTCTACCTCTGAGATATACCCTCAGCCCTTTTTAAATTTTTTGTTTGTTTGTTTTGCAACAAGGTCTTGCTAGGTTGCTGAGTCTCATTACATTGCTGAGGCTGGTCTCAAACATGTGATCCTCCTGTCTCAGCCTTATAAGTACCGGGATTACAGACAAGTACCACCATTCCTAGCCTTATATTCCTTTTCAACATGATAAGTTTATAAGAGTTGCAGATCTTATTCCTATATATGAATAAAACATTATTATATGAGAATTAAGTGTTTGTGTGTGTGTGTGTGTGTGAGTGTGTGTGTGTGTGTGTGTGTGTGTGTGTGTGTGTGTGTCTGTCTGTCTGTGTGCACACATGCTAAAACAAAAACTCAGTTTTGGGGAAGGAGGAAGCATACATATCCCTATTCTTTTTTGCATGCTATAACTAAAAACCCAGAAATTATACATAAAACAAATAGGTCTTAAAAATGAAGTGAAGATAGATCAGCTACGGACTTCAGAACCCAAGGCACTGCTCAATGATGAATTCCTCGGGTTTTCTTTTTTGCTTTGTGTATCCCAGTCTAGGTACGGTATGGGGGACACTGGCAACACAGAATGGTCAATCTGCTCAGACAAAAACAAACCTCAGGAAAAGCCTGCTCTCCCTAGTGAAGAACCAAGAAAAGGGACGCCTAGCAAGAGGGAAGCCTGTGTTCCAGCAGTTGGTAAGCCGCCCTTTCTCCCATGATTCCAGTGAACTTAGACCCTGCCCCCTCTTTGCTGTCAGAGGAAGCCTGGTGGAGAGTCAAGACCTACTCTGACAATCATCTTGGTACCAGAGCCACCCCACTACAGCTTCAGTGGAGACTGCCATGCCGGGAGCAGGCAGGAGTTGGCACTCTCCCTCTCAGCCAGGGTGGCATCAGCAAACACCTAGTGGAGCCTGAACTCCTGACCCCACCAGCAGTACCAGGGAGCCCTTCCCATCCACAGGTATCAATGAAGGGCAAGAGGAAAACCTGCAAGCCCACACCTACCCATCAATAATGAGTAGGTGTTGCCACTTACCCAGGAGTGGCAGCAGAGGCAGCCTGAGGTATTAAACCTAAGATGTAATGAGATCCAGATAGTTATAACATAATCCCCTAAATGTCTGGGTTTTAATTTTTTAAAAATCACTGATCTTATAAAGATTCAAGAAAAATCAACACACAGTTGCTTATAGTAAATTTATATGTAATAAACCCCTAACTGGAAATGACCAAAACTTTCCTCATAGGTGAATGGTTAAGTAAAATGTGATGCAAACATACCATAAAATACTACTCAGCAATAAGAGGAATGAACCATCAATATCCACAACAACTTGGATGGGTCTCATGTTCATCTGCTAAGGCTGACATAGCATAGTGCCACAGACTGTGTGGCTTAAACCACAGAAATTTGTTTTCTCCCAGTTCGGGAGGCTGAAGGTCCAAGACAAGGTGTGGGCAGGTTTGGTTTCTTTCAGAAGAAGAAAGAAGAAAGCTTGATGATAGCCTCCTTCTCACAGTGTCCTCACAGGGCATCTGGGAGTCTCTTTGTGTGTACAAATTTCCTTTTATGAAGATGCTAGTCAGATTAGGTAAAGATACCTTTATAGGGATTCTGATGAATGGAGGAAAGAAAACTTCCACTACCTACACATGTCCCCATCTAGGTCTACGCCGTCACTGACAGTCACATTTGCATTTCCTATAAGGGTCAAGTTGTCTTTTGTGAAAACACAAATGATACTCTTTGGAATGTGTTGTTAAATGCAGTCTGGATCGAAATAGCTTCAACTAAAACAGGGAAAGCATTTAAGAAAAGCAAGGATCAATAGTATTTTCTTACAACTCTAAAATCTTACATGCCTTTCTTCAATTTCAGGGGAAATTTGAAACTTTGACATTAACACTAAAAAGAACCATTTTTAAATGTTTTAAGGGATAGCTGGTTTTAACCTTTTTCCACAAATAATTGTTTTGCAGTGCTGGAATTGTGTAATGAATCCCATTAGTTTCAAACATACTATGAAGCTGTTGGAATATTTATAGATCTCCTGTATTTCCCCTAAAGAGCATAAATAAGATGTTATAAAACTGTCAAAAACTGAGAAGGAAAGATATGAAAGCCTAGAGTTTTATAACTAGTGAATCAATGTTCAATTTATAATTACACAATGTAAGCCATTTTCCTTAGAATAGAAAGCCCTTTCAAGGAAGCTTAACACATGTTCTGCAGAACTGTCATAACGCTGTCACTTACTTTACTGCATAGTTTCGAATAATGCAAAAAATAGGTGCCTATATACACTCTAGGAAATGTGCAGTAATGAGTAAGTCTCTGATTTCCATGATTTTTGCTTTCATGTTCATTGACTTGACAGTCAAAATCAGTCACTTAAAAAGTAAGTGAACTCTATTTTGGCTTCATAAGAATTATACTTCTGTGTGGGGAACTGTTTAGTATAACTTTGGTATAGTCTCTATGGTATATTGGGATGCAAGGTGTTTTGTGTACTAATATGCAGTGATTCAGAATATATTGGTAAATGAGAAAAATAAGTTGCAAAATTTTATATATATATATATGAAAGGGACAATTATTTTCATTTGCTTATAAACATCATGAAGAAAAAAACAGTATATATAAAAAACCAATGAATTAATTTATATATAGAATGAAATATATATATATATATGTTAATGAGCATGAAGAGATTGAGATTTCTAAAAATATGCCTTTTTATATAATTTTGATTTTTTTGTGGTTGGGATTGAACCCAGGGGCATTCTACCTCTGAGCTACACCCTAGCCCTATTTTTATTCTTTATTTTGAAACAGGGTCTCAATAAGTTGCAGAGGGCCTCACTGAGTAACTGAGGCTGGCCATGCATCTGTGATTCTCCTGTCTCAGCCTCCCAAGTACTGGGATTACAAGCATGCCCCACCACACCTGGCTCATAATTTAGATTTTTAAAATAGGTGAAAGCATTACTGATTTAAAAATAATAGCATACTTTAAAATAGTTACTAGATACTTATTTAAAAATATGTGACCTATCTCAAGGAACAGATTAGATATCCTTTTATCATCATCAATACCCAAGTCCTTCTGGATAGATATCACTAAGTTTTAAAAGATAAAAACACTAATTATCTCTTTAAAATTTGTTTTATAATTTCTTCTTTATGCTTGCCACAAATACTGGATTGATTTGCCTAAATAGAGAAAAACTAAATGTAAATATGTTAAGCTACATATTTTCGTGTGTGTGTGTGTGTGTGTGTGTGTGTGTGTGTTTCAAGGTGACCTAGGGTTTGCCAACTGTATTATTTGTTATGGTTGCAACATTTTCATTTACAACCTAAACTGCAATTGATTCGAGCTTACTTTGAATTTGATTCAATCTAACAAATATTTAAGTGCCAACTACTATGTTAGTGAATAAAATCCACAGGTATCCTTACCCTGGTGTATATAATATTAGAAGTGGCAGGGAAAAATAGGGAGACCAGCTACAGGTAATGCAACAACTTAATAAATTTTGAACTATTATTTTTAAATCTTATGAGAAAAAAGCAAAAGTTGACTAGGAAAAACTTCTCAGAAGAGAAGTATTAGTTGCAGATCAGAGTAAATTAATTCTCCAGCCATCTTGTGCAATATTATGACGAGTCTTATGAGATTCTCATTTTTCCGTCCCACTCACCAAAGCTGTTACAGACAATGGGCTCTGCTGCCCTTTGCCTCAGAGACTGAGGTCTTAAGCATAGCTTTGTTCCAACCAAGGGTCAGTGCTATAACACTGCTCCACCAAGCTGAAGTTGATGAATATTTAAGTTAATGAATTATAAGTATAATTGGCTGTAATGTAAGCTTATAGTGGAGTTAACTTTCCAAGGTTGACAATAGAGATGACAATAAAAGATAACAAACAGTGCAAAAGTCTTTTATACTAACTTTGTTGTATCATGTATAATTTTATGAAGCAGATTTACTTCTGGTTTTTATTTTTATAGGTCTTCTTTTTTATAATAATTACTAATGCATACTGACTGTACTAATTGTTGGATTTCACTGTGATATTTCCATAATGTATATATTGTTCTTTAATCATATCCACCCTCCCTTCTATCCTCTCTTGCCCTACATCTATCCCCTCTCCCTAGTCTTCTTCTACATCCCTTGTAATCTCTCTTTTCTTTTTTTAAGTTTCCACACAGGAGAGAAACCATGTGATATTTGTCTTTCTGTGTCTAGCTTATTTTCTTGACATAATATCTTCTAGTTTCACCCATTTTCCTTCAAATGACAGAATTTCATTCTTCTTTATCATTGAGTAATTGAGTAATACTCCATTGTGTTTATATACCATATTTTCTTTATCCATTTATCTGTTGATGGGAACCTAGACTGATTCCCTATCTCATCTATTGTGATAGTTCCACACTATACATGTATATACAGGTATCTCTTTTTATACTGACTTCATTTTCTTTGGATAATTATTTAGGAGTGGTATAGCTGGATCATATGGTAGTTCTACTTTTAGTTTTTTAAGAGCATCCATACTGTTTTCCATAGTGGCTGTACTAATGTACATTTCCATCAACAGTGTATAATGTTTTTTTCTTCACATCCTTGTCAGTATTTGTTTTTGTTTGTTTTTTTGACGACAGCCATTCTAACTGGGTGAAATGGAATATCAATGTAGTTTTGACTTGCATTTCCCTATAGCCAAAGATGTTGAACATTTTTTTGTATTTTTATTGGCCATCTGTACTTCTTCATTTGAAAAGTGTGTGTTCAGATCACTTGCCTAATTTTGATTAGATTACTTGTCCCTTTGCCAAATAGTTTTTGGTCAAAGAAAAAATTAGCTGTGCAAATTTTAATATTTGTTCAATGAGTAAACAAGGGTTCATTAGGCACCTGCTCTCTGCCAGGCATTGAGCTAAGCATGAGGTACATGGTAAAGAAAGTATATGTATTCAAAGAGCTGGTATTCCACTTGAAAATAAAGACTGACATGGCTGACACAAGTAGAGAATAATGAAGCCAAGAATAGTCAACTATGTGATGGCTTTCAAACGCCAGGTGCTCATGAAACTGTAGACTTCTGAAGTCCCAAATCAGATATTTTAGTTCAGGCGTCTCTGACCACATGTGACTATAAAAACATTTAAATCTGTAATTTTACACAATGGAATTAATAAGGTTGAATGATGTAATCAATAATATATTTTCAACATCTAAATGATGTACTAGAAAAATACATATAAGGTCAGTGAGGTGAGGCATGGAATTACAATTCAAAAAGATAAATTAAAATGTGTTATGTCTGAGCCGCTAGCTTCCATGTTATCTCTCACATTCTTCATGACATAAGGGATAATGTTCAAGACCAGGCATGTTATACATACCTTCTCAGATATGGTGTCATATATTAATTGACTAAGGGTAAGATGGAGTTACTCTAAGCCTCACTAAAGTACAGAATCACACTTGACACTGTACTGGAAGGAATTTTAGGTTTAACAAGGATAGATGTACGTATATCTCAAACTGGGCTAGGAGCATTCATGGACTAAACTGGATAATAATTTCAGTATCAGGAGCTTATTCGAGGGTCATCTATCGGGAGCCATCTTAGCCCATGTGATGAGGTCACCATTTCAGATCGGCTTAGCTATGTAAATAGTACATGCTGGGTAGAAATTGTCTGCAAGCAGACAAGTTTCCTTGGACATATAGGACCAAAAGGTGGACTTTGATGACCTCCGGTTCTCCCAGAAATGTTTACCTTGCCCCTCCCTAAACTTAACTTGTGATTTTCACTTCCTAAACCTAGCTGGTGACTGCCTCTCCCCAAACCTAGCTTGTGATTGCCTCTCCCTAAACCTGGCCTGTAATCCTAAACTCATGACTGCCCTGCCATTTAATCAATTTTAGAAATGCTTTGTTTAAAGCTTCAATAAAAGAAAGGCACTGGCTGCAAGAGGACAGAAGCCTTTTTGGCCTTCTCCCCAACCATCCCATATCTCTAATAATTATATTAATAATAATAATTTATCTAAAAATAATCATTTTGACTCCGAATCATTTCATGCGAGAGACTTAGAATCAGTGGCAGCTTTCGCAGCAGCCTTCCGTGGCAAGAGCGTGGAACAAGAAGTGTCCACTGCAGTCATCGTCTGTGGCATTCTGTAACCACAGAAATGGCATGCCTCAGTGGTAGATTAAAGTGAAAATTAGAATGAAACATACTAGAGAAATTAAACCAAACCAAAACAAAATACTATTTACTATAGAATCAAAATCGTGAAGGTGAAAAATCCATGCAAAGTCTACACACTGAAAACTATAAAACATTCCTAAGGAAAATAGTTGAATTAATGGGAAAATATACTTTGCATATAGTTCAATAGAATCAAAACCCAACAAGTTTTTCATGGGAATCAACTATCTTATTCCAAAATGTACGTGCAAATGCAAAATATCCTCTCTCCTTTTTCCTCTCTTTTCTCTTCTCTCTCTCTTCTCTTCTCTCTTCCTCCCCCTCCAGTGCTGAGGATTGAACCCAGGTATTTGTGCATACTAAACAATCACCACACCACTGAGCTACAGCCCCATCCCTATTCTCTTAAACGACACAGATTGAATTTAGAGCCACCTAGGTAATTCAAAATAATTTTTCTCTGTCAAGGGAAAGATCATTAACCTTAATCACATCTGCAAAGACTCATTTTTTTAAATAAGGTAACATTTATAAGAGTCAAATTATTGTTTCAAAAAAGTAGGAAGATTTTAATTACCTGATTTTAATATTATTATAATGTTACAGTTTTCAAGAAAGTGTGAATATTGTTTTTCATGTAGTCATCAGAAAGGAATAGAATAGAGTTCAAATGTATATCTACATGATATTATCAATTTTTGACAAATATATCTGTGCTAAGCTTAATATTGGCACCAAAGGATATTGGGTCTTAACCTCTGGAACTTATAAATACAAGTTTACTTTTTCTAATTGAAAAGTATCTAGGAAATAGTGTTTATGAGCTGCTCATGGATGAGGAACAGGATGTAAGAATCTCCAGGGAGTTACAAGGGAAAGAGTCAAAGTCCACTTTCAACACCAAAGCCTGCCTACTTGAGAAGTGAACAGCAACTTTGTAAAGAGCATGTACCTTTCCCATCCCTTTCATAAGATGGACCAGGTGTGGTGGTGCATGCACCTGTAATCCCAGTACTTGGGTGGCTGAAACAGGAGGATCGCAGGTTCAAGGCCAGACTCAGCAACTTAGTGAGACCCTGTTTCAAAATAAATAGTAAAAAGGGCTGGGGGTATAGCTTGGAGGTAGAATGCCCCTAGTTTCAATCTCCAGTACCAAAAAAATAAAAAAAAAAACAAATACAGAATGAAAATGGGATGATTTAGCAATGCAGCTTCCTAGAACTTGCCTCAGATATACTAAATTAGAATGTCTAGGTGTTGGAGTCTTAACCGGATTTAAAAAAAAAAAAAACAAGCAGGCTGTGGTGGCGCACACTTGTAATCCCAGTACTTGGGGAGGTGGAGACCGGAGGATCTGGGTTCGCGGCCAGCCTCAGCTCTCTCGTTCTCTCTCTCCCTGTCTCTCTCTCTCTCTCCCTGTCTCTCTCTCTCTCTCTCTCTCTCCTCTCCTTAGTGAGGCCCTCTGCAACTTCGTGAGACACGGTTTCAAAATAAAGTATAAAAAACAGGGCCGGGGGTGTAGCGCAGAGGTAGAATGCCCCTGCATTCAATCCCCGGTAACGCAAAAAAAAAAAAAAAACTACCAGTCAATTCTAAGGTGCACATATAAGTACACATATAATAAGAAAATTTCTGATTAATATACTATGCCACATTACTCTAGAGAAATAATTAATTTCAATCAAAATCTTCCTGGAACACATTAAAATACTCTCTGCTCCATAATTACTAAACATTTCCAAGACAATGATTTTCAAATATCAGTAAACAATCTATATTAGAATTCTCTTAACTGTTCTTGTATAGAATCCAGAGTCCAAGGATCTACCCTGGGCTTAATTTTTTCAAAATCTCCGAGAGTCAGTCTCGGAATTGTGCAATTAAAAAATTGTTTTCTTTGATGATTTTTTTAAGTATTTGAATTTAAAACTGGTCAGAGTTTAGAGGCTCTCTCCCCCCTCCACACTAAGTTGCTGAGGGCCTCGCTAAGTTCCTGAGGCTGAGTCGAACCTGCGATCCTCCTATCTCAGCTTCCCAAGTACTGGGATTGCAGGCATGCACCACCACACCCGGCTTGAGCGACAGTCTTAAGTGATGGAGAAGGAGTGTAAGACTTGCTGAGTGGGTAGTCTGGTGGTAAAGAGGAATTGCCTGGCTGCTGTCATCAACGAAGAATTATGTTTTCTTAGAAAAGTCCGAACTATCAGCATGCATTCTTTCCTCAGAATTATATGATTATACCAGAAACAAAACAACAACAAAGAAATCCAGATGTGTTTAGTTGAGGATGATGGGAGAAGCCAGCACCTAGAAGAGCGCAAGGACACTTGCATGCTGGGGATCATTCCTCCGCATAAAGGATTCCAGGTCTGGTTTCTCTTCCTTCAGTGTTCTGTAACTATTACTCTGGTGCCTTGCATGTGATATTTCTGTCCAGAAAACTGACTCAATTTCTCTTGGTCTTTTATGAATGACTGTCTTTTCTTCTCTCAAAACTTAAAAGTATCTTTTTGATATATTTCAAATTCAACGTATCTAGAAACCCAGATCATTGCTATAATAAGTTGTGACTTCTAGACAGCATTGAATATATTTAAAATGCCAAGAGAACTGGGCATGGTGGCCCACGCTTGTAATCCCAGTACATGGGCGGCTGAGACCGGAGGATCCGGGTTCGCAACCAGCCTCAGCTACTTAGTGAGGCCCTCCGCAACTTAGTGAGACCTGGTTTCAAAATAAAGAATAAAAAAATAGGGCTGGGGTGTAGCTCGGAGGTAGAATGCCCCTGGGTTCAATACCCAGTACCCAGTACAAATAAATAAATAAAATGCCAAGACATAAGGCTTTAATTAATATTGAAATGAAAACATACCCGATCAAATATTAAACAGCTATAATGTACCATAACGAGTGCTTTCATTATGAAACATTCTCTAAAGTACCTAATATATAAGTTTTAATTTGTTGAAGAACATTTACTGTTTTTAAAATGAATTTACTTTTAAATTTAAAACTAGGGTCCCTGAGCCACCTGGGCCGGGGCGCCCCCGCGCCAGGTACCGGACACCCCCAGGCGTCTCCGCGCGCGCCACACCGCCGGCCCCAGAGCCACCTGGGCCGGGCCGCCCCCGCGCCAGGTACCGGACACCCCCGGGCGTCTCCGCGCGCGCGCCACACCTCCGGTCCCTGAGCCACCTGGGCCGGGCCGCCCCCGCGCCAGGTACCGGACACCCCCGGGCGTCCCCGCGCGCGCCACACCGCCGGCCCCAGA